>JAJOOH010004613.1:0-53770 GCA_029582605.1 Solanum gracilifrons
AAAGACATTTCATAGGCAAATTGTTACTTAAAATAGAAATGTGTCATTCTTTTTGGGACAGACTAAAAAGGAAAGTGAGTCATATAAATTGGGACAGAGGGAGTAATATATTACATACTATTTAATCTTACTGACTTCCGGAAGTCGGTATTATAATTTTTTTATTTTTTTTTTACACAAAATCAAATCAAAAAAATAATACCGACATCAAGATGTTGGTTTTTATTGTAATTCATTTTCTCGGAAACATTCCGACCTCCTGAGGTCGGAATTTTGTTTTCCCGCTTTTATTTTGCATCTTACAAACCGACCTCCGGATGCCGCTTTTAAAAGTAATAAGATACCGACCTCCGGATGTCGCTTTAATAGATGAAATAAAAATACTGACCTCATGAGGTCGGTATTTTAATTACATACTATTAAATCTTACCGACATTGGGAAGTCGGTATTATAATTTTACACATAATTGATAAAAATTCCGACCTCAGGATGTCGGAATTTTTCCCAGAAATAAAAACCGACCTCTTGATGTCGGTATTAAATTTTATATTATTTTATTTTTCATACTATTTAATTTTACAGACATACGGAAGTCAGTATTATTTAATTGAGAAAAAATAAAATATTGTTATTTATTTATTTGTTTAATACCGACATCAAGAGGTCGGTTTTCATTTTTTCCGGGAAAAATTCCGACCTCCAGAGGTCGGAATTTGGTTTTCCCGCTTTATTTTGCATAAAAACCGACTACTTGTAAATACCGACCTCCGGAGGTCGGAAATTACCGACCTCCATTTAAGGTCGGAAATTTTTAGGTCGGTATTCACTGTTTTTTTAGTAGTGAACTCCGCCAGTCAGAGGCTTTACATTACAAGCTTTACACAGACAAATACATGCTTTTACATTACAAGGCCCCGCCAGACGGAGGTCTACATTACAAGTTTTACATAGCCGGATACATGCTTTTACATTACAATAGCCCCGCCAGTCGGAGGCATTACATTACAAGCTTTACACAGCCAGATGCATGGCTTTTACATTACATCAACCCTGCCAATCGGAGGTCTACATTACAAGGTTTACACAGTTGGATATAGGCTTTTACATTACAACAACCTTGCCAACCGGAGGCTTTACATAGCCAGATGCAGGCTTTTACATTATAACATGTTCGTTAGTCGGAGGCCTCTACATTACAAGTTACTTTACCTACATCAGATTCACAACACAGAAAAAGCAGACATCAACGATCGTTTGAACATCTACACTCTACTCCTTACATTACTGTTTCAATTTATAATTTTTTAAACCGCAACAGGTACTTTTCACCCTTTTACATATTTTTTAGGACAACGCATTACAACGAGGAGCTCCCTCTAAGCAACAAACTAGGGCAAGTTACTGCAATGTTAAACATCGCTAGCTACGTTAAGGATTCACTTTCAAAACTCAACTCGACTCGATTTTCAGAAGCTCAGATTTAAATCTTACTTATAACTCTTTCATGTCTCAGTTCATTATAACTCGACACTAGGGCATCCTTTTGAAAATTTTACGTCAAATAATTATTGTTCTTAAGGGTTAACTCAATTTTTCTAATTCAATATAATTTCTATTGTTACAATAAACATTATTCGACATTTTTTCCGAATTAAGAAAGCTTAATTAATTAATGAGTTACTAATTTATTTAATTTTTTTTAGAATGACTAATTTTATCAAATAAGCTATTCTTGAAAAATAATTATTTTTAATTAAATAAATTATGGCTATTTAATAAAGAAGATGATATAATTTAAATGGACTTAATTTGAGCAAAATCTAGCAATTCAAGTCATTCTAATTCAGCAAATCCGTGCGGCCGAAATTAAATAAGACTTTAATAGACTCCTACGCCGCCCTATACTCTTCTCTCCAAGAAACACGTCTCTTCACCTTTTCCAGACCACACTTCTCATTCCCCCAGAACGTCTTCTCCACAAACACACCAGGCTCCTCTCCCATCTCCGCCATGGCCGCCCCACGTGCTCTTCCGTCACGTCCGTCAGAAAAATGGCTCTGAACCACCGAAAAATGTCAATTTCTGGCGGTTCACTGCTCCATCAATCACTGAATCCTTTCAAATCGACTTGAAAAGGTCGATTCTTTGAGAGATTTCTTGCCCTCTTCATCATTATTTTTCTGTTCTTCCTCAGATTTGGCTTCCCTAGAATTCAAAATTTGAATTCTTAGGCCAAGTGGAAGTTCTAATTCGTCTATAAAAGGAGACCTTTGGTTCTCATCCAAGAATCGACCAAGATCATCCAAAAAACGGGACAAGATCAAAGATAGAATCACCAAGGCAAACTTAACAAAAGCTTTTAGAGTTCAAAAAATATTTATCTCATCTTCTCTAGTCCTTTTGTTTTCAGTCATAAAATCGAGTTCGAGGAAGTTCGAAGTTGAAATCTTTTGACGCCAACACTCTTGTTTGCTGCTCTACACAAGATTTTAGATATGCCAATATGTTGAAAATACAAGGTACTTACATATATATGTTATGCACATAAAGGTATAAATTCTATATTTTTATAATTAGTGTTTCTACACATGACCTATTATTTTGTTATACTTTATACTATTATTTTTTATCTACTATCCCTTTTACGAATGTTATTTATTTATTTTTTATAAGTTATAAATCCCTACACTTAAATATACATATTATTTTATTACATCTAATTTATCGTCAATTTATCCCTACATGTAAATAAAATAATAACACATGTGTTTAAAAAACATACATGTATATATTATACTTTATAATAAATCTAGCTAAGATCACAAACTTTATATAATATTTTAATATTTAGTATCATTCTTATTTACTTTAATTGTTTATTTCTAGGAAACTCCATCTTATGTATTTTCATTCAAAAAACATATTTTACACATACTACTACATATTTATACTCGGCTATTATCTCATTTTATTTTCCTTTGCATCTTAATTCTATATATAAATAAAACAACAAGTTTTAATATCCTTTAAACTCAACATTTGTATATCTTTGATAAATTTACATAAAACACATCTATATTTTTTAGCATATAAAAGTGTCGCACATTTTAAGTGCATTTATTTATTTACTTATTTATAGATGTATTTATGTCATACCTTGTATTTTACTCTTTTTCTTAAATTAATGAAATTTACTTTTCATAAATTTTAAAGCAAATAAATTGAATAAATCTTCCTACTTAATTTTCTTAAATTGAGTTTAAGGACTATCTTTGGATAGGCTCTGAGAGATGCTTAATACCTTCCATTCGACTAACTAAAATCCTTACTCAGAATCTCACTGGTTTCGCAAATCAAAACAGAGTTTACATTTACATATAAAAATGGTTTTTTTTCATTAAAATTAGGTGGCGACTCTAAAACAAACAATTTTCAAAAAACATAGTGGTAGCCATATTATGCTGTGAACTGTTTTAGCTAGTTCGAAATATGGGTGCGACTGCTTGGAGACTCTGCTGGGGAAACCCCATGTACTTACTTAGGTTTTAACCGTAGAAAACTCAATTTAGACATAACATATTTGATTACTTGTTTATTTTCAGCTAATTATTTGCTTTGCTGAAATGATATATAGCTTTGATTGAAAGCTCGCAAGTCAAATCCAAACTTGTGTTCCTTATTTATTTTTGAAACACTATCTGTTACTACTTTCCTCACACTGTCATTTGCACTTGCTATCGAGTTTTTGGCCGTACACAAACACACACTGAACACGCGAGGGGTGTTTTGCACTCCTCCGAAACTCTCTTTGGATTTCTTAGTTTCAGAGTTGGTGCAATTAAGATAGTGCGCCTTCTCACAATTATTCAGTCCACTCTCAATCATCTAGGAAAAAATCCTACTCTAGAAATAGGTCATGTTGAATATCCTTAGGCAAGACAATATAAGGTATTATCATTGCGTTTAGGAAACCACCCAAATGTCAATGAGTTTCTTCTCTAAAACTCGACGACATACATTTTGTGTGAAATTGATTTTACAAATTTGGAGCAAATAAACTCATCATACTCTTTACCTTTCTTTCAGATGCAAATCAACCAAAACCTCCCTAATATCAGAATGATGACTGAGGTCCCCTCGAACTTTGAAAGATTGGTGGGAAAACATCCGAGTGGCATACGGAAATGAGATTATGCCACACCCGGGGAATTAACTGATTTACTAAATGTGGAGGCAAACAAGTCACTCATTACTCTAATGATTGAATTCTGACAACCAACTACAGTGACTTTCCAGTTCACAGATTTTGAAATCACACCAACACTGGAGGAGATAAGTCAAATTCCTGATTTGCCATTGGCTGGCAGAGAACCCTTGGCCCCGCGCACTATGTCGGGAATTGGTTTTCTTTAGTCTTTGGGGTTGAGAGTAGGTCCAGGTTTGCGAAGAGTTGATGTGGGATAGGTCAAGTTGGATTATCTGTTTAAAAGGTTCGATCGTTGAGAGAGTTATGATAGGTTCCAACAAGAATTCTTCATCTCCAGGGTTGATTGGGAGAGGCACACAACTGTTGTTTTCGTGATGGCCTTTTTGGGAATTATGATCTTCCCAAAGAAAAGAGATTGTGTCGATATCAACCAACTGCCTATGGTCATTTACATATTTAAAGGACCTGTTAGAGTGACCATCGTACCCATAATTTTAGTAGAAATATTTCGATCACTATCCCTTTGCTCTAGAGGATATGATCACTTTAGGGGTAGTAACTTGTTGCTACAAATATGGGTGTTGGAACACTTCTATCAAAGACAAGCAGAAAATGCATTGAAGCGGACGTACATAACAAAATTAGAAGCCATGCGATGAGATTGAGCATGTGGGATGCCCCAAATAATGAAGATGGTTGACATTTTTTCCTGACCCACCTCAAAGGGAACCATATTTAGTGGCAACTACCATGGGTCCATGGCCGAGCTCTATTGATAACACCCATGTCTGTTTTATTGAGTTGATTGGGTTGGAAGGCTTCTAGCCTTACGCACCTCTAAGAGTCCTCCGGCCATTTGGAATTACCCAAGACGTTCCTTCATGGTCAAATATGGCACTAATAGAGGTCGATTATGAAGGAAGAATCCCGACCGAAAGGATCACTGATTTGGTACAAGAATGGTATGAAATTCTTGACTTAGGCATGGGGGTTGAGTCATGGTTCACCCCAGAATATTATACTTGGTTTATGATGGGAGGAATTATCACAAGGCCCAATTGTGACAGGATCTTGGGGTTCACATTCACCCAAAGATCAAATCAAATTGGCATTGAGCTATTGAACCTCATGCCCATCAACACAACCATGTATCATCAGGTGACCTTATGGTCTGTCGACCATCTCATACATGCAGTTGATGATGAACCAAAGGAAGAGATGGAGGAAGACCGAGAAGAGGATCCTAGAGAGCCAACTGAGGAGATGGAAGAGAATTCAGAAGAATATTCAGAGCATGACCCTAACTTGTATGACCCCAGAGATGGAGGCGTGATGCATATGGAGAATGAACTAGTTCCAATAGCAAAAGACGCTTACTCGGAATATGGTTCCATAGAGTTCGATGAAAGGGAATATTCAAACCATTGGGAATGGAAGGTCGACGAATCCCCAGAGTACCACTTAGGGCCATATTATGATGTGGATGATGACGATGCCCCAACCTAGCCGTAGATCGTTTGTTTTCTTCGAACTCTCTCATAAGCTCCTTAAAGTGCCGTATGGCCTAGCCCTCTTGTATGCCTTATGGCCACCCCTATACATTCATTTCTTAGGCTTTTGATCGCCTACATTAGTGTAATAGCCAGATTGCCTTGATCAATGAAGTTATGTTTGCTCCAAATCTAAAATGTGTTTTAATGGATCATTTATTATCAGACTAATTGTAACGTAGGCCCACCTTAGGCAAAATGAGGTTCTATATTAGGACGCGATTTGAATGTCACTAAATTAGCGTATATATGTGTTAAACTTACATATTTGTTACATTATTCAATATCTCCCAAACTAACATAATTTCCCTTTTTCTTTGTTTTTTTCATCATTTATTCCCAAAATTACGTTGATTTGTGCCGACTTGCTAATTGGCTGACTTACGATATAACCTTCGATCAAAAGGAAAGATGGCGGACAAAGACGAGTTCAACGCTGCTGCGAACATAATGATACCTATTGAGAACCCTGAAGGTTCTCAAAACGTAACATATATCCAAAATGAAGAGAAAATGGCTCACATGGAGCAAGAACTCGAGATCTTGAGGGAAGAATTACACCAAGTTCGAGACATGGCCAAACTGTCGACTTCCACTTTCCCAACTTTCAAGACACCCATTTACTTCCCAAAGGCAGACTTGCCTTTTGCTGACTTACCAAATCAGCCAGAACTAACTCAACACGCTCCCGCTCATGGTCGAGTTCCATCAGCTTCTGCAACCGCAGTCAGAATCGTTCCTAACCTCTCTAATTGCGACCCTACCATGCCTATAATGCAGCAGATACTTGGGGCACATGTCACCACTCCATATAAGCCACATGTTCCACCTGTATATGCCACTGGAGCTCCTACCTTCACAACGCCAGCTGAAAGAGGATGCATCGATCAATGTCCAACTTCATGGTTTGAAAAAGTCATTGAAAAGGTTACAAGTCACTAGAGGAACAAAGAGCCTGGATTCTAATGACTTGTGCATCCATCGAGATATTGACATGCCGGTAGGGTACAAACCACCGAAGTTTGACATGTTTGATAGAAATGGTGACTTTCACGCACATTTAAGGGCATACTATGACAAGTTACAGTGTAGGGAGAAATGAGAAGCTGGGGATGAAGTTGTTCATCCAGAGTCTATCTAAAGAAGCATTTACCTGGTATACGTGCCAGGACCCTAAAAAATGGTGTGACTGGCAGGAAATGGCTGAAGATTTTATGACTCGTTTCAGATTCAATCTGAAATTATAGCCGACAGATTTTCATTGGCCAACATATAGAAGAAACCATCTGAGAATTTCCAAGAGTACGCACGATATTGGAGAATTAAAGTCGCAAGGGTGCAACCACCACTAGATGAGAGTGAGCTTTCGAAGTACTTTATTCGAGCTCAATAAGGCATCTACTTTGACAAGATGATGTCAATGATGGGCCATAAGTTTGCAGAATTGATCAAGATGGGAGACTTCATAGAGGGGGGTGTTAAATCTGGGAAGATTCAGTCTATGGTCTCATTGGAAGCTGCAAGTAGAGCCATGCAATCGGGTGCCATTAGCGGCATCAAGAAGAAAATGAAGGATGTTTCAACTATCACTTACTAACAGGGAGGACCATCCCATCGATACCCCAACAATCCCCAAATTGTTGCACATACTTCTTACGTCCCATACCCAGTATATAATACCCAACCACACTATAATCCACCCCGAGCACTAGCATACCAAAATCCACCAGACCACATGTCACTGTCAAAGCACCAATCCATCAAAATAAACCAACATATGCATCAAGACCACGTCCAAATATCGAAGCAAGAAATGCTCGCACTTACACACTGTTTGCTGATCCCTATGCCTAATTGTTTGAGAGGTTGAGGACAACAAGAGTGCTGCAACCAGTTGAAGGGAAACTTCCGGATCCAATCCCTTGTAACTTCGATAGAAACAAGTGATGCGATTACCATTTGGGATTCCAAGGACACGACATAGAAGATTGATATGGTTTGAAGAACCAAATCGAGTCTTTGATTAAGAGAGGAGTAACCAAATGCATTCCAGCACCTCCCAATGTAAACAATAACCCCTTGCCAAACCATGAGAATCGGAAGGTCAACATGGTTACTCCAGATGAAGAATATGAGGGCCCTAACTGTCCAGGAATAGATGAAGCAAATTCCATGACATTTGCAGCGCAACCTGTTATCACTGTTAAACGAAGGGAACCTCTGACTTTACAAACATATCTCCCAAGAGTAGTAGTGACCACCCTAATCGCTAGAAAGCCTGAGTATGACACAAAAGCAGTCCCATGGGACTATCGAACAGGCGCCAAGGTCAAGACGATTGATACTGCCGTGGCTCAGGGAATGAATTGGTTGGGAAGGTGTTATACCCCTGAGGATCTAAATCGAAGAGCCCTCAAAAAGGAACATAATATAAATAAGAATATTACTGATGATGAAGCCAACGAATTTTTGAAGAAGATGCAGCCTAACGACTATTCAGTCGAAGAGCAGCTTAAAAAGATGCCATCCCACATATCCATTTTGTCTCTGCTTATGAGTTTTGAAGCTCATAGAAATGCTTTGATGGAAGTGTTAAACGGAGTGAACATTCCAAGATAGACCACAAGTGAAACCTAAGCTTCAACAATTGGATGGATAGTGGAAGCTAACTAGATCTCTTTCCATAATGATGAGTTGCCTGCGGAAGGGGCAGGACATAACAAAGTACTTCACATCGCAGTCAAATGTTGTTATAAGACTGTGACTCGAGTTCTAATTGATGGTGGTTCTGGATGCAATATTTGTCCTTTCACCACTCTGAGAGATTTAGGTGTGAATATGGGAGATATAAGGGAAAGTCGTGTGGATGTTAGAGCTTTTGATGGAGCACAAATAACTGTCATTGGAGAGATCTATTTCATATTGCAGGTGGGGTCGACTGAATTCCCCATCCTATTTCAAGTGATGGATGTATCATTAGGCTACAAACTGTTGTTGGAATGAGCGTGGGTTCACATGGCAAAAGAAGTTTGTTCCACCCTTCATCAGTGTGTAAAGTTTGAATGGGGTCGTATAGAGGTTACCATTCACGGGGAGCTCAGTCACCCTATTCTTTCTGTTAATTCTATTACGATCGCTGCCGAGTTAGAAGGATTCACTTTTCACACTTTGGAAATTATGCAAGCTGTAAGGGTCAATAAGGAAGCAGAGCCAGATGATACAAAATTTTCAAGTGCAACAAATATGGTTGCGTCTAAGATGTTGAAGTATAGGTACCATCAAAAGAGTGAACTTGAACTAAAGTCCAATGGCATAGTTGAGCCAATCTAGCTGAAGCATCACAGAGGCACCAACAGACTCGGATATGAGCCTACCTTGGGAAGGGTCCACCACGGGTCAAGCAAGACAATCTTCGTACCAGAACAAGCTTTGATTCCAGATCAAACATACATTGATGACATCGTAGAACGAATAGGCAATCTGTTCGTGGCTATGGTTGGAGAAGAGGAAGAGAGAAATCTATGCAAATTGACCATTCGTGATACCGAACTTGGAGAAATCTTGCAGAACTAGACCATCAGCCCATCCCTGTTTCAACCAGAGTCTTGGTAGTGTGGAAAAGAAGTTTTTATTTTTAAAATTCGCATGATCAAATTGACGCTTGAATTATGCCTAATCTTTTGTTGCTTGCCTCTTCTAAAATCTAGAATACTTTGAAATAAAAAATCTTTATTTTTCTTAAAAATTGCCTCGTTAGTTTAAATATCTATTTATATTTAATTACCTTTTGCACTTTTCAGCACTCAAATTAATACAAATCCTCGTTCAACAGTTATGACATGTAATGAATCCACCGAGCAAGGTGAAAGCAATGAACAAGATCACGAAAAGTACGATGAAAGAATGATGCCTGAAAATCTACCAATGAGATCGAGCAAGTTGAAGATAGAAAAAACCCAATATGGATGAAATAGAGGTTGTCAACTTGGGATATGAGGAAATCGTGAAGGAAACATGAGTCAACATATGGAGGATGAAAGAAAACAAGAGTTAATAGAGTTACTTAAGCAATATGGTGATGTATTTTCCTGGTCGTACGATGACATGCCAGGATTAAGCTTTGATATTGTCTCACACAAATTACCAACTAATCCCACTTGTCTTCCTGTTAAAAAAAAGACGAGAATGTTCAAGCCGAATTTGAGTTTAGGGATCAAGGAGGAGGTAACTAAGAAAATCAAGATGAACGTTGTGAGGGTTACAAACTACCCCACATGGTTAGCCAATATTGTGTCTGTGCCTAAAAATGATGGAAATATCATAATATGTGTGGACTATCAAGATCTCAATAGAGCAATTCCTAAGGATGATTTTCCTCTTCCAAATATTCATGTAATCATTGATAATTGTGCAAAACATGAGTTGCAATCATTTGTCGATTGCTTTGCAGGATATCACCAAATCCTGATGGATGAAGATGATTCAAAGAAGACATCGTTTATCACTCCATGGGGGGTGTATTGCTATAGAGTAATGCCTTTTGGTCTAAAAGATGCTGGTGTAGCCTTGATGTTTGCGTAATCAAGACACAACTTCCAATTCGAGTGTCTACGATCTTACACTAGTAATATAACCCAACCAAGGGTTGGGGTCTAGTCCCAAGGGATTGGTTTTGAGAATTTATAGAAAAATAAAATTTGGTTCTAATTAGTCATAGCTATAGACATTATCGAACATAAACATTCTAAATCTAAAGGGGGTGACGCAAGCGTCAATTATCAATGGGTTTTTTTTTGTATTAATTAATAACTACAAACAACAAAAATATACGAAAACCAGATAGAGAGATGAGATTCTTGGGATGTGATAGGAATACGGGATAAACTAAACTGTCGGGTACATGCTTTTGATAGTAAATTGTTGAGTATTTGTGACTAGGCTAGACTATAGTGGAGTAAATTCTCTCTTGAGCAACTTACCCCGAATCGACTTGGTTTCTCACGAACACAGAGTTGCTGCTTTAAGCACATCCTTCGCCTTAGCCCATTCACTCTCTCGAGCTGAATGTGTGGGAGAAAGACTAGGAGTTACTCTCTAGTTTTACGACCTCTCTCTCTCTCTCGCAAGCTGAAAACACTAAGTTTAAATCATATTTGCAACTACAACTCCATTAAGTTCACACACAACTACTAAACGAAATCACATTTAAACAACGAATAAACCATCAACAAGCACTACTAAAAAAATAGTGAATACCGACCTAAAAATTACCGACCTCAAATTGAGGTCGGTAATTTCCGACCTCCGGAGGTCGGTATTGTTAAAAAGAATAATAAATAATTTTTTTTTAGAAAACCGACTACAAGAAGTCGGTTTTTATGTAAATTAAAGCGGGAAAACCAAATTCCGACCTCAAGAGGTCAGAATTTTTTTCGGAAAAGTGAATTATAATTAAAATCGACCTCTTGATGTCGGTATTAAATAAATAAATAAATAAAAATATTTTATTTTTTCTCAATTAAATATAAAAAAACAAAATTAAGAAATATTTTGAATTAATTTTATTTAAATCGCCTTCCTGAGGACGGTTTTGTGTAAAATTAAATAGTATGTAATTAAGTTAATTTTCATTAAAATATTTATATAGTGACTTCCAGAAAATTAATAAATTAATATTTTCAATTAACTTTAAATAAACCGTCCTTCGGATGATGGTTTTATATAAGTTAAAAGGAAATTAATATAAAATACCGACCTCATGAGGTCGGTATTTTTATTTCATCTAATTAGTTTTGATAAAAGCGACATCCGGAGGTCGATTTGTTTAAAATGTTCCTATTAATCATAATTTTGCTATCATAATACTAATTTTTTTTCATTTTACCCCTACATTTAATTGTTCAAAAAAGTGTAACAATTTTGTATACTTTTATAAATAAAAAGTTAGATCAATAATCCATATTTAGAGTATGAAACTAAGTTGATATGAAAACCGACTACAAGTAGTCGTTTTTTATGCAAACTAAAGCGGGAAAACCAAATTCCGACCTCAGGAGGTTTTCATTTTTCCCGGAAAAATGAATTACAATAAAAACCGACATTTTGATGTCGGTATTAAATAAGTAAATAAATAAAAATATTTTATTTTTTCTCAATTAAATATAAAAAACAAAATTGAGAAATATTTTGAATTAATTTATTTAAATCGTCTTGTGGAGGACGGTTTTGTGTAAAATAAAAAACAAAAAAAATTATAATACCGACTTCCGAAAGTCGGTAAAATTAAATAGTAAGTAATTATATTAATTTTCATTAAAATATTTATATAGTGACTTCCAGAAAAATTAATAAATTAATATTTTCAATTAACTTTAAATAAATCGTCCTCCGGATGATGGTTTTATATAAGTTAAAATATAAATTAATATAAAATACCGACCTCCCGATGTCAATATTATTTAATTAACATGATTACTTTTTATTTATCTTAGAATTTAATGTGATACCGACCTCATGAGGTCGGTATTTTTTATTAAATATAATTACTTTTAATAAAAGCGACATCCGTAGGTCGGTTTGTTTAAAATAGTCCTATTAATCATAATTTTGCTATTGTGCATAATAGTAAATTTTCATTTTACACCTACAATTAATAGTTCAAAAAGTGTAACAGTTTTGTATACTTTTATAAATAAAAAGTTAGAATTCATGGAATAAACAAAAAATATCTATAATCCATATTTAGAGTATGAAACTACATTGATATGAATTAGGAGATAATTATACTTATATTTCTAGAGTAATGTACAAATTCTATCAGTCCGTCGTCAAATCATGAACTTAAATAGAGATGTACCCTGTACTATATCAAACAAATTATCGATATAAGGAAGAGGATACATGTTAGTCACTGCAACTTTGTTCATCTGTTAATAATCCATACACATCCTCATTGATCCATCCTTCTTCCTCACAAACAACAAAGGAGCACCCCATGGGAAAACACTAGGGTGAATAAACCCCTTACTCAACAAATTTGGCAACTGATCCTTCAATTCATTCAACTGAGCTGGAGCCATATGATATGAACCAATAGAGATGGGCTTGATGCTAGCTCGAAGTCAATGGCAAAGTAAATATCCCTATCCGGATAATCACGTGGAAGATCAGTAGGAAACACATCTGAAAACTCTCGAACTACAGGTACAAAATCCATGGGAGATGGCTCAACACTATTATCTCGAATTAAAGCCAAATAGAACAAACTCCATCTATCCACTAATGTCAGAGCTCGAATGAAGAAGATAACTTTGCTATGGTAAGAACCACTAGCACCTACCCACTCAAATCTCAGGACACTCAACATTTCTAAAGTAACAGTTTTAGTAAAACAATCGAGAATAGCAAGATATAGAGAAAGGCAATACATACCTAAGATAATGTCAAACTATACCATTCCCAAAATGATCAAGTCTACCCAAGAATCATACCCGACCAAATGAACAAGACACGATCAATACACTTTATCATCCACTAAGGATTCAACCATTGTTGTAGAAACATGAATAGGCACATGCATGCAATCATACATCATATGAAAGATAGCAGCAAAATAGGTAGACACATATGAGAATGTAGAACCCGAATCAAACAATACATAAGCAGTTCCATGGAAAACTAAGACGATAAATGTGATCTTGCCATCAGAAGTCTTAGCTTCACGCTCCCTGGAAAAGCACAGCACTGGCCCTCCCAACCACGTACAATCTAATTAGAATATGTACCTCCAGCTAGATATTCAGTGCCTCTAGCTAGGGGTTGAGGAAGAGTTTAGTTTGGTATAGGTGGCAAGACTTCTGGTAAGGGTGCTTCAGCTCCGCAGGGTAGAAGTATAGGGTCTACTCAGACTACAGGTTGTCGTGAGGGCATGTTCTATGCTTTTCTAAGGAGGCATGAGGCAGAGACTTCTTATGTTGTGGTAACCTGAATCAAATCAGTTTTTTATCGACCTGTGTGTGTATTGTTGATGCATGTTCTACTTTCTCATATGTGTCTACCTATTTTGATACTAGGTTTGATATGATGTTTGATTGCATGTCTATACCTATTCATTTTTCTATACAAGTGGATGAATCCTTAGTGGTGGATCGAGTGTATCCATCCTAACTTGTTTCTTTGGCCAGATATGATACTTGGGTGGGACTGATCATTTTGGGAATGGTCGACTTTGACATTAGAATGGGATATGTATTGGCTTTCTCCGCAACATGCTATTCTCGATTTTTATGCTAAGATTGTGACTTTAGCAATGCAAGGTGTTGATGAGTCCACAAATTGGACTCATTTAGGGCTTTGTTTTAATGGAAATAGTGTCCTTGAATGCTTATTTTATCTCAATACCTGATTAAAATGCTTAAGTTTCAGGTAATTAAAATTTTAGTGGAAGCATGACCACTTAGGCGCAAAACAGAGCAAATAGGGCTGAAAAGAACAAGAAATGGAATCTTGCGGATTGCCGAGTTTAACATGGCGAGTCACCGAAATGACATAAGCCGCCCTTCGTTCCACTATGCAAGGCCTTGAAGGAAATGGATCAAAAGGCGAGTACATGAGCAGTCGACGGGTCACCGATCAGTTCCGCGAAGTAGTATTGTACCGCCCAATGATCCAGAATTCAAGTATGCTAAAGGCAAGACACTAAGGCGATGAGCTGACCAAAGGGCTTGTGGATTAGAGAGGGTTTTGTGGACACTTGTAGAAAAGAGTTCTTCTTCCCCAAGTTGGAAGTGGGTCTTCTCTATTCACTTTCCTTTGCTTAATTCAAGGTTTAATCTGTTATACCTAGTTGATTTCATTATCATATTAGGCATAATTTCATATTTCTTGATGTGTGGCTAAAAACCCCATTCTTGGGGTGTGATTTAGCAAATATGGGTTGATATTCTTGTTGGGTCTTGCTTGCTGATAGGTTAGATGTATGTAAATGGTGATTTCACCTAGTGGTTGTGGTTTAATATAAAGGGTTTGTAGTTGCAAATACAAAGCCACCCATGTGTTTTCGGCTTGTCCGAGAGGGAGGTCACGAAACCAAAACCACTAGACTAATGGCCAAAGAAGTAGGTCAACATGAGGTTCATCCCGAGAGGGTGAGCCCTAGTCCCATAACCTAACATTCAGCTCGAGAGAGTGAGTGGGGTAAGGCGTAGGCTGTTCTTCATGCGGCAAATGTGTGTCCGAGAGGAACGCATTTGAAACAGGGTAAGTTACCTGAGAGGGAACTTATTTCCATTTAATGCTTAGCCTAGTCACTATTATCTTTCAAATTTCCTATTGAAAGCATGTACCCAACAATTTATCTCAACTTGTATTGCGGTCACATCCCAAGAACCTTTCCCATACTTGATTTTCTTGTTTATTTTGTTGTTTTAGCACTTGTTACAAAACCCCCATTTGATAGTTGACACTTTCGTGTCACCCCTTTTAATTTACTATGTCTTTTATCGCAAACATCTTTAACTACGACTAACTTGAATGAAATTCTAATTGGTTATAAGTTCTCAAAAACCGCTCCCTTGGGACACGACCCCAACCCTCGGTTGGGTTACTATATTATCGACGATCGTAGACACTCATATCATAGGATCGTGTCGTTGGTCACGATAAGTATCTAAATGGCGCCGCTGCCAGGGAGTGGTGTTATTTGAGAGTTTTTAGTTTAATAGAATTGTTATTCTTATCTGTAGTTTACTAACTTAACCTTTACTTGTGTTTTAGTTATTGTGGAAACATTGCAGAAAACATGAGTGTCAACGATAGTAACGGGAACCAGGTGGGCCATCAGGATGACATCAAAAATCTCCATGATGTCCAAGAACCCAATCTCAACGATCCTCATCTCATGGGATGTGTTGGAGCTATTTGTCTGCCCCCAGTAGAGGGAAACGCAGTATTCCACAAAACAAGCACCATGTTGCAACTTTTGCAACTAAAGGGGCTTTTCAGCGGATTAGCTTATGAGGACCCATATGAGCATCGTCGAAAATTCGTAGACGTGTGTGGACCATTCTCATTCAGAAACATTTCTCAGGAATTAGTTCGATTGAGGTTATTTCCTTTCTCATTAATGGGTGAGGTGTGCAAGTGGTTTGCCGAGTTGCCACGTAACTCAATCACTTCGTGGGAGGAGTTGGTGAATGCATTCAATGTTCGATTTTTCCCTCCTTTGAAGATGATGACTATCCGGGATAGCATCCAAAGCTTTAAGCGTCTGAATGGCAAACCTCTACACAAAACCTGGCTCAGATTTAAAAAGCTGGTGCAACAATGCCCAACATATGGTCTTCCTGACAATGTACTCCTTTAATACTTCTACCGGAGTCTAGACTAGGTAAACAAGGGTGTAGCTGACCAACTTTCACCCGAAGGCTTAATGCAGTAGCCATACGCAGTGGCATCTCAACTCCTTGATGGTATGACAACCATCAACAGGGCGTGGTACATTCGCAAAGTTCAAGTCTCACCGGTCAAATTTCAGCTATCTAAGGAGCAGGTTGAAAAAGACAATGAGAGAGATCAAAATATGGCCAAGATCATGACACAACTTGATATTCTATCCAAAAATGTCATGGGGCTGGTACCCGTGGTCTCAATGCTGTGGGGGTCGGGTGTGCAAATCCTGAGGAGGCAAGTTTCGACGCCTTGTATAATGAAGAGGTAAACTTCCTAGCCAACCAAGTTGGTGGTTATCGATCAAATTACCCAGGGCAGGGTGGAAATCAAGGTTGGGCTAGAGATGAAGGATGGAAGGATCAAGAATGGAGAGACCGAAATCCTAATTGGAAAGATGGGGAGAAAGAAAAATATGAGCCTCCCCACGAATGACAAAAGCCAAAGGACTCGGAGGGTAGTAGGTCTAAGGATATGCTTTCGCGCATCCTCAACAGAGTTGAAGGGTCAGACAAACTGCTGAAAGGCATGAAAGAGGATGTTTCCACCCTCAACCAGACCATTACCTCCCATTTTGTTTCAATCAAGTAGGTGGAGACCCAAATGGGTCACATCTCGTCTCACCTAAATCTGAGACAGCAAGGAGGCTTGCCTAGTGACACTATGGCTAACCCCATTCTAACGTCGTGCCACGATATTAACCAAGGCGCTGTTTGGGAGGCAACCCAAAACACTTTATTGCTTTGTTTTACTTTGAGAAAATAATGGTGTGTAGTTTGTATAGGTTAAAGCAAGGGAGGAGAGTGAAATAATGTATGGAGGCAAACAAAAGGTCCTGTTGGCGGATCACCGATGATATCGGTGAGCACGACTCTTTCCACCGGGTGACTCAAGGCAATGTTAGCTGGGATTCTGTAAAACTTGGCGTTCAGTAGAAAATTAATGGCGAATCGCCAACCATATCACTGATTGCAATATAGACCGTCGTTGAGATCCTCACATGAGTTGCGAGTCATGTTACATTTGGCGAAGAGACTAGACACTTGGCGCTTCGCCGAGTGAATGAGCATACCCAATGTACATCGCCGAATGGGCAGAAACTGGACGGTTTCTGTAGGCCATATGTTTAAATATTCTGGTTCGTTCATTTTCTCTCATTTGTTCATCCTACCAAACTCACACCTACACTTTAGTCTTAATTTCCTTGCACTCTTGAAGTATTTTGATTCATAAATTTGTGCGCAGATTTGGATTGCATTGCCGCTTAGCACCTCAGTAACTTCTTAATCAGTACAAATGTTAGCTTCCTAATCCCTGTAATTTTTTGTCAACATTGTACTCATTTGCAAACTCTTTGGTATTGTTGAACTTTGCTGAACCTCCCTTATTGGATAAAAACGGGTTAATTGTTAATTGTTATTTGATAATCTTTCTTAAGCTGCCAAAATCTTGTTCTCTAATGCATTTAGTTGAGTTAACGAATGATGGGTGGTGTTCGTATGTTATAAGTCCTGGTCTAATTTGTGCTATGTGAGTTTAAACTTTGTTTTCGGGGGATGCGGGGCTGATTTTGAGAAGTTGGGTAAAAAGTAGGCACGTTGGGTAAATCGGCGAGCTATGATGTCGCCGAGCCACTTCACGCTTCGTCAAACTGCGTTATCTCGCCCGTATTATCATGCTTTATTTTTGTGGCGTCTGTAACTTTCAATGAGAAGCACGAGGTCGCCAAAAGTACTCGGCGACTCACCAAAATTCTTGTTCGTCGCCTTTTGTCTGCACACCTATTCGCTTCTGCACAGTGACCTTCGGTGGATAACCCATTGTTCACCGAATGTACTCGGTGACCCACCAACTGGACTGATAAATTTTCCTACAATAGCATGTCTTTGTTTTGGTTGTCAAATATATTATAACGTTTTCTCAAAACTTTACAGACAAGGCCAGATCGAAAGTTGCAGGAAGAAACATGCCACCTAGACACATAAAAGTTCAAAAGTTCAGAATAAATGCAAAGAGCGAGAACAAGATAGCCAGTTCGAGAAGGAGGGTGCCAATTGACCCTAATGTCCCTTCGTGGACCCGAGGGTTCATCAACGCAATACATGCCTTTAAAGAAGCTTATGAAATAGATAATATGGTGGAGGCTAATATTGCTATAGAGGATGAAGAAGTGCAAAAAGAGGAAGAGGAAAAAGGGTTAGAATGATAACACACCGGGCACTGATGCCCAGACAGATGGAGCAACTGCTTAAGCAGGATCCCCTCTTTACCTCCCTCTCTGTTTTTCTTTATCTGCCCTTTCTGGATATTTTATTACTTGCATTTGAGAAGAAACACTTTTTTATTTATGGTGGGGTGAGGCCCACACCTTTTGTGTGTTATTTGGATATTTGGGTTGTCTGTTCTTAATTATTATTTTAAATTACTGCTTTTTTGTGGCTGTTTGAGCTCATGGCTCCTGTTGTTTCACTTGCAAAAGATTTAGACCCTTTCGAAATTTTTTTTTGCCATCTCTTGTGTTGAAAGTGGCTGTTCTTTTGCAAAAACAATTTGAGTCTCGGTTTCGATCAATACTAATGACTTGAATAGTGCTCCAAATTGAATAAACATGAATGTACGGCTACGATGAGGCCAAATGAAGTTGCGTAGACAATATATGAACTCTTTTCATCTCGTTGTGATTAGCCATTTATCAAATTGATTCTCTTGTGATGACCATTGCACACTAGCGAGCGTGTCTAGTCTTGTTTGATTGAAGTATCGATGCCTTGTGTGATTATCTTACTTTGAACCATGCATGAATATACCTAGAATTTTCCCCGTTAGTCTGATTGATTTAGAAAGAGGTACTCTTGAGATGATCTTAGGCAATTTTAAAGAGTATGAGCCAATTTGACATATACCTATTTTTGTGATCTACCTGTGAGCGTGTGAAACTCTTTTGAACACCTTTGAGCCTTACCTTTCTTTGGAAGAAACTTGATAAACCCTAGAGTTTTTTCATCCACTACCTATAATCCTCTTGAGATGTGTTTAGTGAATAGCCAACTTAGGCCAAAAGTCTAAGTTGGGGGTGTGGTGAAAAGGAAAAGGAAAAGTCAAGAAGTGCAAGAAATCCTCCTGAACCTAATGTATTGCAAAACAAAATGGAAACCCTCCATATTACAAAAAAAGAGAAAAAGAAAGAGAAAAGAAAAGAAAGAAAAAGAAAGTTGTAGAATAAAAGTGCAAAACAAACTGGGTTTCCAAGAAATACATGGAGAACGAATAATAGGATGACTTATGAGCACTAGAAGAAGAATTGAGGGAGGAAGGGAAGATGATATCTTGAGAGCATCACATCTCACGAGGAAAAAGTCACTAAGCCTAAATGACCATACCTTTGCACTCAGCCCCACTACAAGCCTTAGAAAGACCTTTTTGATCTTGAGTAAGCTGGATCAAAAGTCAATTGGAAAATAAGGGAAAACCTATGGTTTAAAACATGCATTGTGTTCCTCTTTTTGAGTGTGAGCATTGTATCTGATTCCTGATTTTAAATTGACTCATATATGTCTGTGAATATGGAATCATTCTTTGTGCGAGGGCACTTAGATACTTTTGTTGAGCTTGAACTTGCACAAGTAGCAAGTACTGCGAGCATGAGAATCTTTGGTGATGGTGTGTCACAATTTGAATCTTTGAGTATATAATTGATCCTTGTATAAGTAAATTGAGTCTTCTTGTGTGCATTCATGATTTAGTCTTGTGTAGCACTATTTGAGACACCCTTTTTGAACGGCTGAACTTGAGTTTGCTTGAGGACAAGCAAAAGCTAAAGTTGGGGGTGTTGATGAGTACACAAATTGGACTCATTTAGGGCTTTGTTTTAATGGAAATAGTGTCCTTGAATGCTTGTTTTACCTCAATACCTGATTAAAATGCTGAAGTTTCAGGTATTTGAAGTTTTAGTGGAATCATGGACACTTAGGCGCAAAATGGAGCAAATAGAGCTGAAAAGAACAAGAAATGGAATCATGCGGATCGCCGAGTTTAACATGGCGAGTCGCTGAATGACATAAGCCGCCCTTCGTTCCAGTACACAAAGCCTTGAAGGAAGTGGATCAAAAGGTGAGGAAATGAGCAGTCGGCGGGTCACTGATCAGTTTCGTGAAGTAGTACTGTACCACCCAATGATCCGGAATGCAAGTATGCTAAAGGCAAGACACTGAAGGCAATGAGCTGACCAAAGGGCGGATCGCTGAGTTCATCGGCGATCTCGACTAATGTCGCCGAACAATCCTCTGCAGCACACAATCTGTGAAAACTATAAATATTATTTAGAGTTGTAGTCTTAGGGGAGAGGGGAGTGTGGAACAATTATTATTATTATTTTCACTTTAGAACATATTCTAGCTAATATTTTCTCTCAAGTTTGGAGAGGGTTGTGTGGAGACTTGAAGAAAGGAGTTCTTCTTCCTCAAGTTGGAAGTGGGTCTTCTCTATTCACTTCCCTTTTCTTAATTCAAGGTTTAATCTCTTATATCCAGTTGATTTCATTATCTTATTAGGTATAATTTCATATTTCTTGATGTGTGGCTAAAAACCCCATTCTCGGGGTATGATTTAGCAATTATGGGATGATATTCTTGTTGGGTCTTGCTTGTTGATAGGTTAGATGTATGTAAATGGTGATTTCACCTAGTGGTTGTGGTTTAATATAAAGGGTTTGTAGTTGCAAATACAAATCCACCCATGTGTTTTCGGCTTTCCCAAGAGGGAGGTCGCGAAACCAAAACCACTAGACTAATGGCCTAAAGAGTGAGTCGACATGAGGTTCTGCCCGAGAGGGTGAGCCCTAGTCCTATATCCTAACACTCAGTTCGAGAGAAAGAGTGGGGTAAGGCGTAGGCTGGTCTTCATGCGTCAAATTGGTGTCCAAGAGGAATGCATTTGAAACGGGTTAAATTGCCCGAGAGGGAACTTATTTCCATTTAAAGCTTAGCCTAGTCACTATTATCTTGCAAATTTCCTATTGAAAATATGTACCCAACAATTTATCTCAACTTGTATTGCGGTCACATCACAAGAACCTTTCCCCATACTTGATTTTCTTGTTTATTTTGCTGTTTTAGCACTTGTTACAAAACCCCCAATTGATATTTGACACTTTCGTGTCACCCCCTTTAATTTACTATGTCTTTTATCGCAAACGTATTTAACTATGACTAAATTGATTGAAATTCTAATTTGTTATTAATTTTCAAAAACCGCTCCCTTGGGACATGACCCCAACCCTCAGTTGGGTTACTATATTATCGACGATCGTAGACACTCATATCGTAGGATAGTGTCGTTGGTCATGATAAGCATCAGGTGTCCCGACAGTTGAGTGGATGGGTGGTAGTGGTTCTTACCCTATCAAAGTTATCTCCTTCATCCGATCTCATAGATTGGTTGAGAAAGGGTGTTTGCCCTTTTTGGGTTTCATTCGGGATACTAGTGTTGAGCCATCCCCCATGGATTGTGTATTTGTAGTTTGAGAGTTTTCGGGTGTGTTTCCTACTAATATTGAAGGTTTTGTTCTGGATAGGGATATTGAATTAGCCATTGACTTAGAGCTAGACACCAAGCCCATCTCTATTGCTCTTTATATTGTGGCTCTAGCTCAGTTGAATGAATTGAAAGATCTGTTGCCAGATTTGTTGAGAAAGGGGTTTATTCGCCCTAGTATTCCCCAATGGGGTGGTCATGTGTTGTTTGTAAGGAAGAATGATGGATCCATGAAGATGTTATTGATTATCGACAGTTGAACAGTGTGACAGTGAAGAACAAATATCTTCTTCCTCGTATCGATGATTTGTTTGATAAGCTTCATGGTGAATCTCTATTTTCTAAGATTGGTCTTAGGTTCTGTTATCATCAGCAGAAGATTAGGGCATCAGATATCCCTAAGAAAGCTTTTAGGACTTGTTAGGAGCACTATGAGTTTCTTGTGATGTCTTTTGGTTTGACTAACGCCACTGCAACGTTCATGAAGTTGATGAGCGGGGTGTTCCGACTTTAGCTGGAATCCTTTGTGATGGTGTTCAATGACGACATCTTAGGTGTACTCCAAGACAGATATAAATAATAATCGATATTTGAGGGAAGTGAAGCTTTACACCATGTTGGCAAAGTGTGAGGTTTGGCTTGATTGTGTGGTATTTTACGGACACGTGGTGTCCAAAAAGGATATTTGGGTAGATCCATCCAAGATTGTGTCACGACCCAAAAATGGACGTGATGACACTTGTCTTTTCCGAAAAAGACAAGTCAGCTCAACCCAACGGAAATGAATGAAAAATGGAAAACAGTAAAAACCAAAACAAGATAAAGCGAAAAACTTATTCTTCTATTAAAATCGCCAAAATATGGTTGTCACGTGTACAAGCCACTAAATACATAAGTGAAGAACTAAGAAATAAATACAAGTCTCAAGCTTTTTTTCTCAAATAAAACAAAATTTAAGGAAAGGAAAAAGAGGATCTGTCGAATGAAAAGCAACTACATATTCAAGTCTTGACGAGCCTCGGGATCTAAATAAGGAGAACGAGATCACACGGGTTCGGGCTAGGCATCTACACAAGTGTAGAAGCAAAGATGAGTACCAACAACACGGTACCCAACAAACAACCTACTAACAAATCAACTAGCTATAATATGAATACCCTACGCTCCAGCCGAACCTTCTCAAACTATAACCTGCACAGAAATCAGCCCAACCTAGCAATTTTATAATACACGAATCACAAGCCCAATATTCACAGTTCGATAATTAACAAATTAAATAAGTCAATATCAATGACAAGTTGTTTAGTAACACATAACAAGTATATCAATCATAATTCACAAGTAAATAATGCATAAGCATCAAGAGTATCAAGTCAAAATGATCATAACTAACCGAAACCATTTCCCAATGGCTTTAACATTCACCGGTAAAGACCTCGTCACAACAACACTCTACAGTAAAGACCTTAACATAATAACACTCACAGTCAAATACCTTGGCATATTAACACTTTCTGGCAAAGACGTCAGCATAATAACACTAGCGTCAAAGACCATGACATAATAACACTTGCCGACAAAGACCTCGGCATAATAACATTCGCCGAAAAATACCTCGGCATAATAAAACCCGCCAAAAAATACCTCGGCATAATAACTTAACACATGTCTCATCACGGTGTTCAACGATCAAAGCACACAAGCAATATCACAGCACATAGAAGAGACAACAATTTGCACATTTCAAGTCCACATTCATGCTTTCAAGAATTTCGTCAACAAATCAATAAGGGTTACATTAAGGCAATTCACATCATAATGTTCCACGCATAGCCTTTTTCATTTCAATCCCATTTATTAATTTAGATGTACCAAGTGGATAATTTAACCCTTCACCTCATCCCTATTACTCCCAACACACACGCAACGAATGAAGCATACAAACTCAAAAAGAATGCATAGTTCAGGAAGCCACTTGCCTTAAATGATTAAAAAAATACCCCAATAGTTGATTCTTCCCTTTCTGAACCACTTCCAAAGCCACACAATCTATTATAATAAGTAACTATTCCCAATAATTTTTTGGAAATAACAATACCCACATCAATCCACTTTAAAGAAAGGTCATTCAATACAACACAAATATCAAAATGGATATTTGAATCCGGAAAAACAATACTTGAAATCATTACTCAAGGCATTATGAACTCATTAGGGAAACTAATTTCAGAAAATGGAATTCAAAATCAGTTCAAAAAACACTTTTACTTCAAAACTCAAGTTCATGAAGTACTCCCAATTTATCAACCCAAAATCTTGATTATACTCATAAATTCAATAATAATAACGGGTAATTGAAGCTTTAGAGTTAAGAATTGTTACTCATTCCAAAACTTAAAACTTCAAAAAGATACAAAAAACCACCTTCTTAACAACTTAGCCTTTCAAACTCAAAACTTACAAATTCTCAACTTTTAACTCGAAGTTTATAACCAAATTTTCAAACAAAATCAAAAACCACTCGGGGTCGACATCAAGAGGTAAATGGTAATTTCCATGGAAAAACAAAAAATAACAAACCGAGTGATTACATTATCGACCACTAAAACCATGTTCGTCCTCGAACATAAAGACAAAACAAAGTACCTGTGGCTTTGAAAATCTGAAGATATATGTCACACTTATCTTACTATGTCTCCTAAGTCGCCTCACCAACTGAATGATGCTTTCACTACATCTTTACTTAAGAAATCTCTTTGGTCCTAAGTTTTTGGACCTGCCTGTCCAAAGTATTTATAGGCTCCTCCTCAAAAGATAAATTTGGACCCAACTCAACTGGATCAAAGGTAAGTCCATGGGACTCATCCGACATGTCATTCCGAAGTAAAGAAACATGAAACACGGGATCATAACTGACAATCTAGGTGGCAAGGCCAACACATAGGACACCTCTCCCACACGAATCAAAATCTCAAAGAGTTGAATGAATCTAGTGCTAAGATTTCCCTTCTTTTCGAACCTAATCGCACCCATCATGGGTGATACTCAGAGTCAAACATGATCACCCTTTTTGGACATTAGGGCTCAAATTCTAAAATCTACATAACTCTTATGTAATAGCTGGGCTATCAACAATCGTCCATGGATTATACAAAACTGCTCCATAGCATCTCTAAGCAAGTATGTATCAAATGAATCAATCTTAGCTGAATCAAACCATTTGATAAGAGATCTACACCGTCTGTCATACAACGCCTCAAAAGGGGCATTTTTAATACTGGAATTATAAGTTTTATTGTAGGAAAACTCCGCTAAGGGGAATTGTTGATCCCCTTTAGAAGAAAAATTAATCACCCAAGCTCGAAGCATGTCCTCCAACACTAAAATTTTCCGGTAGGACTGACCATCCTTCTTAGGGAAGAAGATTATACTCATATCTAACCGACTACCAAAACGATGATGCAATACCTTCAAAAGTGGGAAGTGAACAATGAACCTCGATCAGAGACAATAGAAACTAGGGCTCCATACAATCACACAATCTTAATAATATAAAGCTCAGCGAACTTCTCCACCGTACACTTCATCAGAACTGGGATGAAATGGGCGAACTTGTTCAACCTGTCAACTACCACTCAAATGGAGTCATATGCACCCACGGTGGTAGGTAGTCCTACAACAAAGTCAATAGTGATCGCTCCCACTTCCAGGTAGAAATAGACATCCTCTAAGACATACCTCTAGGCCACTAGTGCTCACACATGACTTTTTGACAAGTCAAACACCTCGTAAAAGAAATTAGCAATATCCCTCTTCATATCACACCACCAATAGTGTTGGCTCAGATCATGATACATCTTCGTTGCTCCCGGATGGATAGAATATCTTGAACAATGGGCCTCCTCAAGAATTAGACTAATCAACTCGCCCCCTCTTGGGAACAAAAATCAATGATAGCCTCATTGGCTTCCCCTCTCATCACCTTGTCTCGAATGAGAAATAGTTTTTTTCACGACCATGTTTATCCAAATGATAGTTTTGAAATAAGAGTTTTTCTAATTAAAGTGACATTTCAAGAAGGGATTGTTTATTGTATAGAGTCACAACTTGGAATTGAGTTTTGGTGTTCCAAGTCACCTTATTTTGATCCCTAACCAAAAGGAAGTTGACTCTTTATTTTATTAGTCTGCGAACTAGGAGTCTAGGTAAGGAATTCGATTGACCGAGGGAAAGGGGTAAGCCACCCCTCAAGGCAAGTGGTTCTAGCACGGTTTCTTTATTGAGTTTTATATGGATAAAGATAATTTTGGATATATCATATTTATTAGCTTAAATAAGAATAAGACATTCCTCGTCTTCTTTGATTTATTTTGAACTTATATAAAACTGTCTTATTTTATTAGTGTGTGGCGTATTGGTAGTGACGCTTTCCAATCTTACCACAAATTAATAATTTGTTTATATTTTCAAAAGAAAATTAGTTTAAAGTTCTTTAGATCCTAATGTTTCCATGTTATTATTATTGTCATTCATGCAAAAATATTTTAAAAAACAATACTAAGTTAAAATTTTTCCAGATGCCACATTTGTGTATATCCTTTATTCTTAGAAAGAGGATTATAAACTTTCTCTATTATTATAATATAAAACATCATTTAATTATTAATCAGTAATGACCAACTATGTTTTTTATCAAATATATTTTTCAAGATATCCACGTTAATCTTCAAATATTTCGAACCTTAAAGCACTAGTTTTATCTCTAGAATATCAAATTCAATGAAACCTTAAACAATGTTGTCTCATTCAGCACACTTGACCCTCTACCAAATCGACAAACACGTAAAATGAAAAACTCATAAAAACAATCCTTGTAAATATAACTTCTCCCATACAATAAGTCAATGATGCTAAAGCTATAGATGAATCCAAACGTGTAATATACAAGAATTAACAATAGAGACATTCGAAAACCAATAACCGAAAGAAGTTTTAATTCGACATTTAAGTGTGCAGGAAATAATACGTGCTATACCAAATTTATTCTAATACTTAACACATAAAAATCTCAACTCATTTAATTATTATAACATCAAAGTTAGGCACATATAATTTAAACAACTTTATAACATTAGAATCGTGTCTTATATAATTGCGAAATCAAATCATACAATGAAAATCAAGTTTTACCTTTGTGAAAATTAATTCCCAAAGAAAACACCACAATAGGAACCAGGAATTAGAACCACGAAAGAAAACCTTGAACTCAACTGTTATCGTGTTGTGTTTTTCTTTTGTCTTTTATTTTTTTCTTCCGTTTGCTTTTTTCGGTTGTGTGTATGTATGTGAGTATGTGGTGTTATTTTTTTGCTGCCTCAGTAGAAAGAAATAATGTGAGGTTATTTTTTTTCCTGTAGTTGTATTGTATGTTTTGGTAGTATATAGGTTGATGGTGTGTTGTGAGGGAGTATTGTTTGTTGATCGTTTATTTTTCCTTTTCCATACCTGCTTCCCCCCCATTTCTTTTCTTTCTCTTTTGCTGATCTAGGTAGTGATATCCAAGGGGTAAGGAAGAGTGGGTAGAGATATAGGAAGGAAATAGGGGTAGTGTAAGTGTAGTTGGGTAGTTTTAAGATTAGTTATGCCACGACCCGATTCCTCCAGTCATGATGGAACCTACTATAATCCACCAGTAGGTAAGCCAACCTGTATCCTGACACTACAAGTAATGGGATTGAGGGCAGAAAACTAAACTCAAACTAAATCAATAACATAAATAACAGGATTCATAGATGAAGAAGCTGAAGCAAGCCAAAATATATATACAAATAAGAGATCCCTCGCAAAACCTAGAAGTCACATGTACAGAGCTACTAACAAAATGAGTACAAGTCCCAAAAGTGGACAACAGAAAAAAGACTGTCTCGAAAAGAAAAAGGCAAGTCAATATATATAGATGGAGACTAGAATATCACAAAACACCAAGTTCTCACCCCCGTCTCTAGATCAAACTGTTGCAGGCTCGATGTCAACGCTGGTAGCTATTGCTGGGACCTACATCACGAAAACAGATGCAGAGTCTAGTATGAGTACCAACACAATAGATACTAGTAGGACTCATAGGCCGACTGAGCAAGAAAATAAAAAGTAATATGAAATGCAAGAATCTAGAAAACTACCAAAAACAGGAACATGATATCTAACAGGTATGCATATGAGTTTACTAACACACAAAGAAAAAGAGAATAACTAACTAAATGCCACAAGGCTCCCATAAACCCGATGGGTACACTCGTGCGCAAGCTAAAAGTAAAACCCGAGCAGACTCCCATAAGCCCGACAGGTAAGATGAAAAGTTTAGAATGAAATAAGAGGATCCAATGAAGTTTCCATGATTTCCACAACTTTTCACGGACATGAACCGAACCAATCCAAATGCCTGAAGCTCATCTAGAACTAGTTGGGGTTAAGGACTTGAATAGAATTGAAGATACAGGATCAAAGACTTGAAGGAGTAACCAAGGACTTGAACCATTGCTAAAGGTAATCCTGGACTAGAACCATGTATAAATATGGTGAAAAACTTAAACCGAGATGAGAATAGTTATGGACTTGAACTAAGCTGTAAGAGCAGTGGACTTGAACCAAGAGTGCAAATGGCGGTGGACTTGAACCACGACTTAAGAAAGCCAGGACTTAAACCAAAGCTATAATACCAAGGCGAGGACTTGAACCACGCCTGGTTGAATGAATTGGGGGACTAGAACCATGAATAGAGGTGTATTGGTTAGAAATAGGATCAGTGGCCAACTAAGCATTAGATGGAGTACCCCCAATACGAGTGTCATTAATAAATCACTCCAGCCCAAACCATATCCAACTAGAATTGACGAGTAGCCTCCACACCAAGAATAAGAGACACCAGATCAACCGAAAATAGGGGATTTATCGACATATGGTTCCAAGAGCATTGTTAATTCCTAGCTAAGGCCTAAATTATCAGACTCTGGTCTGCTACATCAGTATACAGGGAGCGATGTCGTCCGAAGCGACGTCGGGGAGATTACAAGGCCTAACGTCTCAAAAATGATGCAAGTCTATGGCAATCACTAGCCTAAACGTAAACTAAGGCTAAAAGTGCTCCAACCATATTCACAAATCACAAATAAGGCACACCACAAGGTGAGGATGATCAACAAATATAATCATCATGCTTCAACTGCCCTGAACACCCGAAAAGAAGACTACGACATGGATTCTAGGAATTTAAAATGATTAACCACCAATTCAACCTCAAATTCATGAAAATCAACATGCAATTAATTAATCATGCTCAGACTAAGCAGATGGAAGTCATAGTGTAATTGTAGGCCTACTGTGCGCGCTCTAAATCACGTTGCTAGAGATTTCCCGTTCTCTACAACCTTGGAACACTGCCACACTATCAAAAATTGAATCATAACGTCAATACGACCATTTTGACACCAAAATCGCATTTTTCGGAGACGGATTTAAAATTGAGTCTAAAATGGGATCGTGGGACCCACACCAAGAATCCCAAAATTGGCTCTTGAAAAGGTTCATTTTAGCTCCCCAAAATTGTGTGCCAAAATGGAAAACAATTTGGGGCTCGGAACTGCCCATAATCTGCTCATGCTTTTAAATCATCATTAAAGCTATAAAAGGAGAGAGGACAGCAGCTAAAACTCAAAAAACACCTTAAATGGACGTCCCTAGATAGTCCGCGAGCTCTCCAATGGGTAGCCACACAATTTCGGGCAACTCAACCTTTGAATCACCAAAAATGGAACTAAAATGAGAGAGAAATCGCATTTCAAAAATGAGGGATTAATGCTGATTTTTGCCTTGAAATAATGGCAAATCTGGTTTCTAAAAGGACTTCTGTTCGCTAAAAATCTGCACCAAATATCATATTTTTTTTTATTTTTTTGAAAGTCTCCGAACGGACCCTCAAGATTCATTCGGGACCCGATAAAAATTAACCAGCTATGCTACCCCACAAAATTTGACATTTCGGACTCAATGGAGTTGTCGAATTTCTGTAAAGAGAGTTCTATGTCAGAAATACCTCCGTGGGACCCATTAGGCCTAAAACTCAAATTTTCGCCGAAACACCCAAAAATAAAAGAAGAAGATATCAAGACTCAAATGAAAGGTCCTACTAAACCAAATTCAACATTCTGGACTAATGGAGCTGACATAATTCTCATACGACAACTGATTCTCTGAATGTTGACCAAAGCCTACACTAGGCCTTTAAGCTTTCCAACATCTCATCTAAGTGCTCAAACTTACACCGGAAGCCTTAGGACCCGAACTAAAGGTCCTTATAAACCAAACTCAATGTTATGGAGCTAACAACGCTGTCAAAATTTCAATACGAGCACATTTCTCAAGAATGTTGACCAAGCTCAAACTTAGGTCAAAGCTTAAAAGCTAAAATGCCTATTTGCACAAGCTCGTGCCGAAATCCTCGGGATTTGAACCGACCATTTCGGAGCTGATGGAATTGTCAGAATTCCATTCGAAGGTTGTTTACCTAACGTTTTGACTGAAGTGAACTATTGAAGTTTCAAAAGCTCCAAAACTAGGGAACGAACATATTACCCAAACGAACGACCAGGCAACCGAACAATCAGGTGCCAGCAAGTCATAAATGACTTGGGGTCACTATAGGAACTCTCTAAACAACGAAAAGAAGGCATTAAGGCAAAATTGACTTGGAGGGTCATTACAAGTTATTATTATTTTTATAAAAATATATATATAAAAATATCAGTTAACTATTTTGAACTACTAAAACTGTAGAAAATTTAAATGGCTAGAACTAAAAATATTTAAGAGAATTCTAACTTATTTATAAAAACAAAAATTGGAAATAAAATCATATAATTTTCGTAAAAGTTTCTTTTCTTTCTTATAAAAAATAAAACTTACAGTAAATGCCATTTATGTTTTTGTTGTTTTCAAATCTTTTAAAATAAACTTAATAAAATACGATAAAAATAAAATATTTAATGTATATCTAAAAGAAATATTTAAGTAATAAAAAATGGTGCAAAGCATTAGGTTTGGTAAAAATTTATGTGTTCATGAGATGCCCATCTTTGCTAGGGATGATGAAGAGTTTTCAACCAAATAAGTGAACAATTGTTCGTGGTTTTTTGGCGTACTATTTATTCAAAAAAAAAAGAAAATAGATCAAGAAAATGAATGTGACAAAGCCCTAGCTTTGGGAAGCCTACATAGCTCAGGTTTTAAAAGAATCAGGTCACGTGTAATTCAAGTGGGTGCACAGATGGAAAATGGGTTGGAGAGTCGAGTGATGTCCCGTCAAGATTCCAATTTATGCTCTAGATTTCATGAATATCTCCCTTCCAGTCTTCCTTTGGATCTTCAGTTATCGCATCGCCTTCCTCTGGCGGTTCCCATTATCTCAAAATTAGATCTTGAAGTTAGGATTTGGTCAAACTTTAAGTTGAAGCTTGGATTGAGTTGTTGACACTCCCCCAAACGACACTTTGTACAATATTGTTAAATGTTCTCTTGATTAGAATGTTGTGAAGATGAATCTTGAGATTGTCACGACCCAGGGGTACACCCTAGATGTAACATGGTGTAGAGGATCCCGAGAGGCCCCATACAAGCCACTTAGCATTCATAATATAAGAAATAAAATCAAGAGATAAAGACAACATTTCAAGTGTAAAAAATTTATAAAAGTAAAGCGGAAGTCTAAACACTTGTTTCATTAGCCATCTAGTACAATCAAATGAAATTGAGCCTAGCGCATACATCATGTCAAAAAATGAAAGTAGAAAAAAATTGAAATCAATGAAAATCCATCTTCGAAGCATAAGGACTAACAAAAGCTCGGAAATCTTGCAAATCAACCTCTAGCCTCGAAACTGAGAACCATGACAATCGGACCCTACATTTGGGGAAATAAAGGCAAGAGTATGCGTTAGTACAAAATATGTTCCAAGTATGATAGTCATACATATAAACATTTTAAACATGATAAAGAGGGACATTTCGAAGAGCAAGCAATGATCAAGCTAAACATATGCATCTTGAGAGTTAGAAACCATAAGTAATGACACCATGATCAATGTAAGTGAACGTCATCATAAAACATACTTATGATACCTCTTCGAAGTAACCTTGATTCATCCTAACTTTACTTATGGGAAGTAGACTTAACCGACATATAAGACCATGTGAGCTATCATTTTGGAATCCGGTGTCTCCCACACCGAAAATGGTTGTCCTACTTGCCAAGGAAGGGCCATGAACTTCTATCTATTGTGGATCCACTAGATAATGTCTATCTAGACAATCATCCTAGTGGGCCACATAGGTAAGGAATAAGGAGATTGCTTCTAGAAACCCAACCTCTACTAACGGGAGAGATTCCATATCAATATCCTCTCGATGCTATGCATAAATCCCACGAAGTAGTTAGTAATCTTAAGTTGTTCTCATTATCCATGGAAGGCACGTCATCTTGCCAATCCAAGCTAATTCATAGTATCATCCATGGAAAGGTACAATTAAGTAACCAATCAAAGCTAGGGACATAATAGGATAGCTCGTTAGACCATGTGTGCGAAAACCTTTCACCGTCAATGATCTTTTAATAATAGCTCTTAAAATATTTGGTTCATAGATTAGTTGAGAAAACATTTTAACACTAACACTCCTTTATGTGAGAATGTCCTTTAACAAATCATGCTTTAATGTGTTTACGATAAATTCTTTCAACAACACATCAACTATCATCATCATTGATGCTTCACTCTTAAAGCATCCTCAAAAAATTGACATAAATTTCATAAGACATGCTTAATTTCATAATCTCCTCTTTGATAATTCAAAACCCACATCATATCACCATAATTGGAAAACATGGGATTTACATGGGTTCATGGGCAATAATCATAAAATCATAGTATTTCGTCAATTCATGCATAAGAAATAATAATTTAATCATTTAAATTAATATTGAAGAGAACCCATGGCATTGAAGAAAACTCTAACTCAATTGGGGATTTCTAACTTTGAAAATAAGAGAATTTGGGAACTCTATGAATGGCAGGAATCCAAGGATGAAATCTATGATACCTTGCTATCAAAGCCCAAAAGAAACTGAAGAATGGAGGCTTGACCTTGAACCCAGGCTTGAATCTTCTTCTTCTTCAAACTTTTTGAGAGAGAAATATCCTTGGGAGAGAAAGACTCAACTTTTTTTTGGAATTTTAAGAGAATGAATTGAAGGGGTTGAAATTGGAGTTAAAATCACTTATATAGGGGTCCTAGGAATTCGTAAAATGACATAGTATCAATATAAAGAATAGGAAAAGACCCAACTACCTCTGTCTTACAGCTGACGTGAATCTCTAAATGGAGGCCCACTCATCTAGGGGTCCACGAGCCGTCTAGGAAGTCGTGGTACCTAGACAAATGTCTAGGCAAGCCCTCATTCCCCACACTCCAACCTTCACGAGCCGTCTAGCCCTTAACGACCCGTCTAGAGGTTTGGTGGGAGGAGGCTGCCTTGGGGAGCATACTGCCTACTACTTCATATCATGTAGTCTATATGTAATTTATAATTAAATGCACATAGAAATCAATCAAATTGACTCATTTTCTCAAAACTTAAGCTTTTTCATGAACTTGCATAAATGAGGTATCTAAGACACATGACACCAAAAGAGTAAACCATGAGGAACTCAAAACCTCACGCTAGAGTAGGAGTAGATGGAAAGAGATGAGGATATCAGGACATCATATCGGCCTCGACCTCGGCCTCCCAAGTAGCACCGTCGACTAACTATCCTCTACAAAACATTTACAGAAGCAACTTCCTTATTTCACATCTTCTTTACTTGTCGGTCTAAAATCTCAATCTCAACTTCTTCATAAGAAAGATTTTCCTTGAATCCAAAACCTTCTAAGGGAACTATGGATGTCGGATCACCAACACATTTCTTCAACATAGAGACATGGAAAACTGGATGCACCAATGCCAACTCATTAGGCAATTCGAGTTCATAAAAAACCTTACCAACATGGTTCAAAATCTAATGTAGGCCTACATAACATGAACTAATCTTCATTTTCTTAATGAACATCATTACACCTTTTATGGGTGAAATTTTCAAGTAACCCCAATTATGAATATCAAACTCAATATCTCTTCTTATCACTTCGACAATTGACTTTTGCCGACTTTGACCCATTTTCAAACATTCTCTAATAAGTCAAACTTTTCCATAGCATCATGTACCAACTCAAGACCTATTAGGGCAACCTTACCTAGTTCAAACCAACCTATGGGAGAGTTACACCTCCTACTATACAAGGGCTCAATTGGAGTCATGTCAATACTTGAGTGATAACTATTGTTAAATGCATAGTCAATCAAAGGCAATTGATCATACCAGTTGATATACCGTGAGTTTACGATATTTTTAATACAATTCACTTAAGAGTTATGTGTGTCTAGGCCTGTTTGTATTAGTTTTTATGTGTTTGTATTGTTTTTTTCAGGAAATATGTTTGGACGCAGAAATAAAGAGACAGCTGAAAGATGTGCAAAAAAGGGCATCTACGGAGGTGATCTACGGATCGTAGGTCCATTGATGCTCCATAGATGGTGATTGTAGATCAACAAGCAAGGCATGGAAGGCAAATCAGGGAAATTTGACCAAGAGTGGAACCACGGTGGCCATTGAAGGTCCATAGATTGATCTACGAACCATACTGTTGATCCGTAGAATGATACTGCGAGGGTTCTAATACCTGATTTTGAAGATTCTAAGTGTGGAGCTACGGAGAGGGATCCATGTACCGTAGATCGATCTATGGTACGTACTGGTGGTTCGTCGTTTGCTTCAGAGAAGTTGAGTTTTGGAAGCTGAAAATATTACCTAAGTCTTGGGTGACGGAAGGGACTCACAGATCGTACATCCATTGACGGATCGTGAGTCAGTCTCGTAGAATGAAGACGCGTACCTGAACATAATTTCCTTATTTCATTTCATTTTTAGTTAGGACTTATTTTTATATATATAGGGCATCTAAACCTCATTTTTGGGGGTTAGACTTTATTACTTTAGTTCTACTTTGTGACTTTGGAAATTATATTTTCCAAACCTAGCAATTCTTGATTTCCTAAGTTGGTTTTGAAGATTTTGGTATTGAAATTCAATTTGAAATTTCGGGTTTGTTATTCTCAATTACGTAAGTTCATAATTCTTTCATCTAAAACAATGAATTGTGTTCATATGATTATGGGTAACTAATGTCCACAACTAGGGTTGTGGGAACCGTGAGCGATTAACAAACTGCATTATGGGCTTGTGGGAAACATGTATACCATAGTTAATTCTCTCGTCTTGATAACAACCAAAACTGACTTTTGTTTACTGAGTACTTACTGAATTCTTACAATTTGTTTCACAAATCCCCCCCTCCTTTAATTACTTGTTTCTGGAAGTAAGTTGACTAAACGAAAATAATTGTTGGTTAAAGTTAAGTCTAAACCATTTTCCTCGTGGGATTGACCCCAACCTACAAGTTGGGTTCTTTACTTGATAACAATCACTTATGCTTCTTTAGGAAGGTGTAATTTGAGTGTATTACCAATTCCCCTTGAAGTCAATCACACAAGCTCTCAATATATCTTCCAAAGTCTGGATAGTACGCTCCGCTTGCCCATCGCTTTGGGGATTAAAGGTCGTACTAAATTTAACACGAGAACTAAGACCCTGTTGGAAAGATTTCCAAAACTGAGAAGTGATTTGAGTACCACGATCGGAGATAATGGACAAAGGCACTCCATGAAAATTCATCGTTTCTCTTAAGTACAACTTATCATAGTCTTCCGCCGAATAAGAAACCTTGACAGGGATGAAATGAGCTGATTTTGTCATTCGATTTACTAAAACCCAAATCGAGTAATGCTGGCGCTGGGTGCGAGGCAAACCAACAACAAAGTCGATGTTCACATCTCCCCACTTCTAAGTAGGAATGCTAATGTCTTGGGATAAACCTCCCAATATCTGATGCTCAACTTTCAGTTGTTGACAATTAAGACATTTAGCCACAAACTCTGTGATATTGTTCTTTATCCCATTCCTCCAATAGATCTATCGCAAATCACGGTACATCTTGGTGGCTCTCGGGTGAATGGAATACCGAGAACTATGGGCTTCTGACAAGATCTTTTCCCTCAAGTCATCAACATTATGGACACACAACCGACCTTGATATTTATGGACACTGTCTCCCCCTTAGAAGAAAGCCTCTATGAAAACTACTTCTTTTAATTAAACCAAAGTTGGATCAAGACCTTGCTTAGCTTTCACATCCGCCCGAAAAGTTGATTCTGAACCATTTGTGAACCATAACACCACCCTTGGTAGAGTCTACTAACTGAACACCCAACTGGGACAATCTATGAAAATCTCGAACAAACACTTTTCTATCATCCTTAATATGAGTAACACTACCCATAGACAACCGACTAAGAGAATCTGTCACTACATTGGCCTTACCGGGGTGATAGATAACACTCATATCATAATCCTTCAATAAATCAAGCCACCTCCTTTGGCGAAGATTTAGATCCTTCTTATTAAACACATATTGCAATGATTGGGAATGACATCCACATGAACACCATACAAATAATGCCTAGAAATCTTTAAGGCATAAACAACCGCTGCTAGTTCAAGGTCATGGTTAGGATAATTATTTTCATGAATCTTAAGTTGCCTTGAAGCATAGCAATGACTTTCCCATTTTGCATAAGCACACATCCTAGCCCAATTCTCGAGGCATCACAATACACAACAAAACTATCAATCCCTTCCGCTAAACTCAACACCGAAGTGAAAGTAAGTCTATTTTTCAATTCCTGAAAAATCTTTTCACACGCTTTAGACCATATGAACTTAGCCTTCCTTTAGGTCAATTCTATCAATGGAGAGGAAATAGAAGAAAACCCCTCAACAAACCTTCTATAATAACCAGCCAAACCCAAGAAACTTTTACTATCCAAAGGGGATAGAGGTGTAGGCCAACTCTTGACCGCATCCGTCTTCTTCGCATCTACCTCAATACCCTTGCTTCAGACAACGTGACCAAGAAAAGTCACAGACCTTAGCAAAAACTCACATTTTCTAAACTTTGCTAAGTGTTTTTGGTCGTTGAAAATTTGCAACACAATCCTCGAATGACTGATGTGATCATCTTCACTTCTCTAATAGATCAATATATCATCAATGACCACAACTACAAAAATTTTAGGGTATTGTCTAAACACTCTATTGATCAAATCTATAAATCTCACCGAAGCATTAGTCAAACCAAAAGACATCACCAAAAACTCAAAATGACCATATCGGGTCCTAAAAGCTATTTTTGGACTATCTTCTTCCTTCACCCCCAATTTGTGATAACTCGACCGAAGGTCAATCTTGGAGAACTATCTTTCCCCTTTAAGTTGGTCAAACAAGTCATCTATCCTTAGCAGAGGATACTTATTCTTAACCATAACTGTATTCAATTGCTAGTAGTCTTTTACACATTCGGAGAGAACTCTCCTTCTTTCTAACAAACAAGACTGGAGCACCCCATGGAGATATACTCGATCGGATGAAACCCTTATCCAACAAGTTTTTTAATTTCTCTTTCAATTGCTTAAGCTCTGCCGGAGCCATTCGGTAATGAGGAATAGAAATAGGTTGTGTATCTGGGAGAAGGTCAATACAAAATTCTATTTCCCATTTGGGAGGAATACCGGGTAGATCATCTGGGAACACTTTCGAAATTCTTTAACAACGGGGCCCGACTCAAGTGTAAGGGTTTTAGAAACTACATCCCTCACCCTAACTATATGGTAAATGCAACCCTTATCAATCATCTTTCTAGCTTTAAGACAAGAGACAAAGTGACCCTTAGGCATAGAATTTTCCCATTTACACTCTAGGACGGGCACATTTGGAAAATTGGAACTTGACTACATTGGTTCTACAAACAATATAGGCATAATGTGGATATAGCCAATCTATACCAATGATAAAATAAAACTATAGCATATGAAACTCTACCAATTAAATAAGAGTAACTTTCTAGGAAAATGAAATGGGACATTTTCTATAGACCCTCTTAGCCACAATAGAATCACCAATAAGGTAGAAACAGAAAAAGGATCTAACAATACATCTGGAAGAATATCAAACCTCATAGCCACATATGGTGTCACCAAAGACAAGGTAGCACAAGGATCAAGTAAAGCTTAAACTTCAAGTTAAAAGACTTTCAACATACGAGTTTGATGTGCATATAATCAATTTTTCTTGGGAGCATTGTAAGCCAAACCACTATGAGGAGCTTGCTTGTCTTCTCTTACTTTAGCCATAGGATCAATCAATCCCGTATCTTATGACCACTTTTACCACAACCGAAACAATAATTTGTATCGGCTAAGAACCTACCCTCGTGCTTCTTTCCACACTTAGCACAAGAAGACCTAGGCAATGAAGATCCACTACCATTTCCTCCTTCAGTCTTAGGGTTGGATGATATACCGTGAGTTTATGGTATTTTTGATACATTTAACTTAAGAGTTGTGTATGTCTAGGGCCATATTGTATTAGGAATTAATGTTTTTGTGTGGTATTTGTTGGAAATATGCTTGGACGTGGAAGTGTGAGATGACAACTAAAAATCTGCAGAAGGAGCCACCCACGGAGATGACCTACGGACTGTAGGTCCAGTCATAGTCCATCGATGGGTGGCGTAAATGGAGCATTACAGAAGTCTAACTAAGTATGGAACTACAGATTTAAGTGACGGATCGTAGGTCAACCCACATTCCATCCTTCACATTCGTTGAATGGTTAAGAGAAGTTGAAATTCTGGTACTTGATGAAATTCATAAGTATGGAGACACGGAAAGGAGCCATAGACCATAGGTCAACCTACGGTCAATTCTGCACATCTGTCGTTTGTATCAAAAAGTTAATGTTCCAACATCTGTAAGAAATATTCTAAGTGCTGACCAACGGAGGGGACCTACAGACCGTAGGTCAACCCACAGTTAGTGGGTCGAAGTCGTCGATCGAAGCCGCGTCCAGAAAATTTATTTTCTTATTTTGTTTCCTTTTTGTGTAAGACTTGTTTTTCTATAAATAGGGTATGTAAACCTCGTTTTTAGGGGTTAGACATTATTGTTTACTTTTAGTTGTTGGTTTTTTCTTGGTAATTAACTTGCAAACTTTAGCAATTTGATTTTCGAATTTCGGTTTATAAATATTTTGGCTTTGAATTTGAATTGGAGATTTCAGATTTCTTATACTCTAAGAGTAGGTTATTAAATTCTTTTTATTAAAATATGAATTGTGTTCTTCCAAGCATGAGTAACTAAATCAACAACTAGGGTTGTGGGAACCATGAACGATTAACAACGTATGAATAATAATTAAGTAATTCTTGAATAGTGTTGATGCATGCATTGGTAATTCTTTCGCTTAGAAGTATTTTTAACGAGTGCACGCGTAAGAACTCGCTTTGTTTCTACTTGCCAGACCAAGGTGATAGTTAATAAGAAAAGAATTATCAATAGAGATTTAGTGTTACACTATCTAATAGTCTAATGTCAATTGGTGTGAGGGTAAAAACTAAGCCATACATTGATGTGATGTCTAATATGAGGTAAAGGTAAGGGTTGGTAAATTATACACACGTCGCCGGACCAAGGTGCATAGTGAAATAACCTATTTGGAGGACCAAACATTTAGGGATACATATCTTACCACTTTGCATATATACACTAGGAAAGGATTACTATTATTAGGATTACCGCGTTATGAGCTTATGGGGAACACATACACCCTAGTTTCTCTCTCCCTTTGATAACAACCAAAGTTCGAATCTTGCTCACTTGTTCCCTAAAAAACAATAAGTTAATTGTTTCACAACGCCCCCACCCTTTACTTACTTGTCTCGGAAATAAGTTGACTAAATGAATATAATAGTGAGTTAAGTTTAAGTCTAAACCATATTCTTCGTGGGATCGACCCCAACCTACTAGTTGGGTTCTTCATTTGACAACGATCTCTTATACTTCTTTAGGGATGTGTAATTTGAGCGTATCAAATTTTGGCGCCACTATCGGGGAATAAGGCTTTTAGATTAAGTTTAACTACATTATTGAACTTTAGTTAATTATTTCCTAATTTTATGTTTACTCTTGTTTTTGTTTTTACAAATTTCTACTGTAGTGCGTGCTAAGCACACGGAGTCGAGGCAAACCATTGACCTTATAAGATCTAGAGTTGAGCAAAACTTTGCGAAAGATGAATAATCAAGGGGTCCAAGTCAATCCAATCCAAGGAAACCAAGGTGATGGAATCAAGTTGCAGCCTCATGGGGTTGTTAATGAGCACATTCAGGATCATGGTGGTAATCTAATGGGAGATGCATTGAGGGTGCAGGATCCACCAGAGCCAAGGCTACAGGATAGTTACAGAGTCGAATTCAATATTGTCGAATCTAAAGGACCCATTATTTTCCCTCATCTACCTCCGGGGCATACATTCTTTGTGACTAGAAGTTTGATGCAGATGCTTACAACAAAAGGGGTTATTTTCTGGTATGGCTTCGGAAGATCCGCATGGGCACATGGCCAAGTTGAGAAGTGTTTGTAAGAGTTGTGTGGGGTGACCGGAGTTGGATATGAATGTCATAGTGTTTAGAGTCTTCCCTCTATCATTGACCGGTGATGTTGAGGTATGGTTTTCAGAGCTTCCGTACAACTCGATTCATACATGGGATCAATTGCACAAGGTGTTCATGGACAAGTACCTCCAGTTGTCCAAGAAGCTGAACCACATATATAAAATTAACAACTTCATGGCACTACCTAGAGAGTTTGTGAGTAGTTCATGGGATAGGTTTACTGCATTCATAAGAAGTATTCTGAATCACTGTATTGATGATGAGTCACTAAAGGAGTATTTCTATAGAGGTTAGGATGACAGTGGTAAAGTTGTGCGTAATACTATCGCTGGAGGATCATATGGTTAGTGCACTTTTGAGGAGATCACTGAGAAACTGGAGAAGATTTCCTAAAACAATAAAGCATGGAGCACTCGAAAGTCAGACACTGGAAGAAGCACTTTTGCAATTCAATCTACACCTAGTCAATGTGCCGATGACATTCGTGAGGAGATGGCTCAGATAAGGATATAACTTGGGTTGGTATTGAAGCATGTCAGCAGAGGTCCAGAAAAGGTAAATACAGTGAATTACTTGACTAGGACTCTACCACCACCAGTTGACGAATTCTACTATGAGTCAGATGCTTACTTAATGAATTATCAGACGGGGGGTTTCTAAGCCAACGCCCAAGGTTCCAACTTGGATAATTGGCGCCAAGGGCAAGGAAACCAAGGTCGAAACTATAGAAACTACAAACGAGAGAGTCAGTATGTCCGGGATGGGAACTACAATCGCGACAACAACTACAACCAAAACAACTATGGCAACAGAAATGATAGGGTTGGGCCTTATGTTCCTCCTGCAAATCAAGAATCTGGCAATAGGGAAGCTGGGGTTAGTACTTCACGAATTGAGGATATTATGCAGAAGATGATGAAGAGGTTCGATTTGACTAAGGAGAATGTGAAGGATATGCGTAATGACTTTTCTGGAATGGGTCAAAAAGTTGATGCACATGCAGTGTCGATCAAGTAACTTGAGTAGCAGATGAATCAGTTGTCAACCGCAGTGAACCCACATCAGCTTGGCACACTTCCTAACAACACCATCCAAAATCCAAAAAATGATGGGCATTTTAGGCAGTCACTACTCGAGGGGGTAAATAAACCATTGATCCACCTATGCCGTCTGAGGTTGAAATTGTGGTTGAAAAATATGACGATGAGATTGAGGTTACTGGAGAGTCCAAGAATGCTACATAGAAGGAAGGAGAAATAACCCAAAAAGTTATTCCCATGCCTAGACCTCCACCTCCATTCCCACACAGGTTGGTAAAGAAGAATGAAGAAGGAATGTTGATGCTTATCGTGACCAATGAGAGTGACCTACGGTATGAGTGTCGACGATCGTCGACAATAAAGTAGCCCAATCGAGGGTTGGGGTTGTGTCCCAAGAGAGAGGTTTTGAGAATCAATAGCCAATTAGAATTTCGTTCGAATTAGTCGTAGCTAAACACATTTGTGATAAAATACATAGTAAATTAAAGGGGGTGACACGAAAGTGTCAAATATCAAATGGGGGTTTTGTAACAAGTGATAAAATGGCAAAATAAACAAGAAAATGAAGTATGGGGAAAGGTTCTTGGGATGTGACTGCAATACAAGTTGATATAAATCGTTGGGTACATGTTTTCACTAGGAAGTTTGCAAGACAATAGTGACTAGGCTAAGCTTTAAATGGAGATAAGTTCCCTCTCGGCAACTTACCCCGTTTCAAATGCGTTCCTCTCGGACATCGATTTGCTGCATGAAGACCAGCCTACGCCTTACCCCACTCACTCTCTCGAGTTGACTGCTAGGATATGGGACTAGGTCTCACCCTCTCGGGCAGAACCTTATGTCGACCCACTCCTTAGGCCATCAGTCTACCGGTTTTGGTTTTGCGACCTCTCTCTCGGGCAAGCCGAAAACACATGGGTGGCTTTTTATTTGCAACTACAAACCCTTTAGATTAAACCATAACCACTAGGTGAAGTCACCATTAACATACATCTAACCTATCAGCAAGCAAGACCCAACAAGAATATGAACCAATATTTGCTAAATCACACCCCAAGAATGTGGGTTTTTAGCCACACATCAAGAAATAAGAAATTATACCTAACATGATAAAGAAATCAACTAGGCATAAGAAATGAAACCTTGAATTAAGCTACGGAAGAAGAATAAAGAAGACCCACTTCCAACTTGGGGAAGACAAACTCCTTTCTTCAAGTCTCCACAAAACCCTCTCCAAAATTGAGAGAAAAATACTATAGACTAATAATAATTTTTAATCTAAAATGTTCCCCACTAAGACTATAATTCTAACTAGTATTTATAGTTTTCATAGTTGCGTTGCGGAAGATTATTCGGCGACATTAGTTGAGATCACCGATGAACTTGGCGATCCGCCTTTTGGTCAGCTCATCGCCTTCAGTGTCTTGTCTTTAGCATCCTCGCATTCTACATCATTGGGCTGTACAGTACTGCTTCACGAAACTGATCGGTGACTTGCCTACTGCTCCATTCCTCGCCTTTTGATCCACTTCCTTTAAGGCTTCGTGTACTGGTACGATGGGCGGTTCATGTCATTTTGGTGACTCGCCAAGTTGAACTCGGTGATCCGCATAATTCCATTTCTTGTTCTTTTCAGCCCTATTTGTTCCGTTTTGTGCGTAAGTGTCCATGCTTCCAATAAAACTTCAAATACCTAAAACTTCAGCATTTTAATCAGGTATTGAGATAAAACAAGCATTCAAGGACACTATTTCTATTAAAATAAAGCCCTAAATGAGTCCAATTTGTGGACACATCAAATGTACCTCTATTTTATCACTATGTTGAAACAAGTTTCCATCAATGTTCTGCTAATACAAGTCCTGGAACAAATGCCTGGGTATGCGAAGTTCATGAAAGATTTGGTGACTAAGAAGAGGGTCGTTAGTTTAGAAGATGATGATTGGCTGCAACATTGCAGTGCTATTGCTACTAGGTCCCTTGTGCAGAAGAAGGAGGATCCTGGTGCTTTCACTATTCCATGTACCATTGGGTTGTTGCATTTTTCTAAGGCGTTGTGTTATTTGGGTGCTAGTATTAATCTGATGCCATTGTCTATTTACAAGAAGTTGGGTTTCGGGGCTCCAAAACCGATTGTCATGTCATTGCTCATGGACGATACAACTGTGAAGAGGCCCATTGGCGTTCTCCAAGATGTACTTGTGAAAGTGGAGTTGTTTATCTATCCGGTGGATTTTTTGATACTTGATTGTGAGGTTGATTTTGAGGTTCCCATCATCCTAGGGTGACCATTCCTTGCTACTGGTTGCGCCTTGGTCGATATGGAGAAAGGGTAGATGAAGTTTCGATTGAATAGTGAAGAGGTAACTTTTAATATCTGTAGGTTCATGAAGCAGGAAATTGTTCTCAAGTTAGTGTCAGTGGTGAATCATATTGTGGAGGGAGGTTTTGATGTGTTTATTGAAGAGAGGTTGGGTGTTGATGCACTGGTAGCGGTAATGATGAATTTTGAGGGTGACGGTATCGAAGACTATGATGAATTGTTCACCACACTTGATTGGTAAGAAATTCTTTCCAAACCAAAGAAATTGGAGTTAGATATGAAGAATCGCAACTCTCCACTCGCAAAACCGCCTGTTGAAGAGGCTATGAAATTTGAGCTTAAGGCTTTACCATCACATTTGAGGTATGTATTCTTGGGGAGAGATGGTACTTTACCAGTCATCATTGCAGGATATTTGAATGTGGTACAAGTTGAGGCATTGGTTTGTGTGTTGAAGAGATTCAAGTGGGCTATTGGTTAGACGATTGTAGACATTATTGGGATTCTTCCTGGCATTTCTTCTCATAAAATCCAACTCATGATGGACCACAAGCCTAGTATCGAGCACCAAATGAGACTAAATCTTCCTATGCAAGAGGTAGTAAAAAAGGAAATCATCAAGTGGTTGGATGTTGGAGTCATTTATCCCATTGCAGATAGTAGTTGGGTTTGTCATGTTATGTGTGTGCCCAAGAAATGTGGGATTATTGGGGTTCCTAATGCAAAAAAATGAGCTTGTTCCTATGCGTCCCATGACGGGATGGAGAGTATGCATGGACTACCGAAATTGAATGCTTGGACAGAAAATAACCACTTCCCTATGTCATTCATGGATCAGATGCTGGACCATCTTTCTGGTAAGGGTTGGTATTGTTTTCTTGATGGTTATTCGGGCTACAATCAGATTTCCATCGCTCCTGAAGACCAAGAGAATACCACCTTCCCTTGCCCTTATGGGACTTTCACCTTCAAACGGATGCCATTTGGGTTGTGTAATGCTCCAGCGACCTTCCAACATTGCATGATGACAATATTTTCAGATATGGTGGAGGACACTATTGAGGTATTTATTGATTATTTCTCTGTGGTAGGTGACTCGTTTGATGGTTGTCTGATGCATTTGGGCGAGGTACTGAAATGATGTGAAGAGTGTAATCTTATGCTTAATTGGGAAAAGTACCACTTCATGGTGAAAGAGGGGATCTTTCTAGGTCATCAGATTTTAGAGAAGGGTATTGAGGTTGATAGAGCTAAAGTCGAGGTAATAGAAAATCTTCCACCACCGATCTCTGCTAATGGTGTTAGAAGTTTTCTTGGGCATGTAGGTTTTTATAGGAGGTTTATCAAGGATTTCTCCAAAATTTCACACCCATTGTGCAAATTGCTCAAAAAGAAGTGTAACTTTGATTTTGATGATGCTTGTCTGAGAGCATTTGGAGAGTTGAAAGCAAAGTTATATTCCACACCTATCATTATTTCACCAGATTGGGGGTAACCGTTTGAAGTGATATGTGATGCGAGTGGCGTGGCGCTTGGTGTGGTGTTGAGATAGAGGCGAGAAGATTCTTCATCCTATTTACTATGCCAGCAAAGCCTAAATGTGGCTCAAAAGAACTATATAGTGACTGAATAGGAACTCCTTGATGTGGTTTTCGCATTCGACAAATTTTGATCCTACTTGCTTGGTACTAAGGTCATAGTGCATACTGACCATTCTACATTGAGGTATTTGATGGCTAAGAAGGATGGAAAACTGAGGTTGATTAGATTGGTGTTGTTGTTGCAAGAGTTAGATTTTGAGGTGAAAGATAGAAAGGGGACAAAAAATCAAGTTGCCGATCACTTATCCAGATTAGAGGAAGAAGCTATACTCAAGCTAGGAGATGGGGCTTAAATTAATGATGCTTTTCCAGACGAACAAGTATTGGCTGCTTCTCATCATCTGATTCCTTGGTTCGCAGACTTTGCTAACTACTTGGCAAGTGATCTGGTTCCATATAATTTGTCTTTTCACCAAAGGAAAATGTTTATGCATGATGTGGAGAATTTCTTTTGGGATGAGCCTTATTTCTTCCGTATTTGTGCTGATGGGATTGTTCATCGATGTGTGCCCGAGGTTGAGATGATGAGTATACTAGAGGTGTTTCATTCATCGCCTGTTGGTGGGCATCATAGTGGTATCTGGACTGCGCATAAAATCTTGCAGTGTGGGTATTACTGGCCTACCATCCACCTAGATGCTCATGATTTCACCAAGTCTTGTGATTGTTGTCAAAGAGAAGGAGGAATTTCAAAGAGACAAGAACTTCCTATGAATCCGATATTGGTGATTGAGTTGTTTGATGTATGGGTCCATTTGTGAGTTCACATGGGATGACGTATATTCTTGTTGCGGTTGATTATGTGTCGAAGTGGGTGGAAGCAATTGCGCTTTCAAACAATGAAGGTAAAAGTGTCACCGCATTCCTCAAAAAGAGTATCTTCTCTAGATTTGGTATACCTAGGGCAATTATCAGCAATGGAGGATCCCTCTTTTGTATTAGATTGTTCAAGACGTTGCTAAAGAAATATGTACTCCGTCACAATGTATCCACTCCTTACCATCCACAATCTAGTGGGCAAGTTGAAGTGTCCAACAGAGAGATAAAGAAAATCCTTGCAAAGACTGTGAATGCAAATAGAACTTATTGGTCAAGGAGGCTTGATGATGCTCTATGGACCTATCACATTGCATTCAAGACTCCCATAGGTATGTCCCTCTACAAACTTGTACATGGGAAGTCGTGCCATTTTCCGGTAGAGCTAGAGCATAAGGCTATGTGGGTGCTAAAGAAGTTGAATTTCGAGGGGGGGGGGGCAACATCGAGTCAAATAGTGAATGACATGAATGAGCTTGATGAGTTTTGCCTAAAAGCTTATGAAAGTTTGGCCTTGTACAAGGAGAAGATGAATAAGTATCCTGATCAAAAGATTGAAATGCGTGAATTTGTTGTGGGCGATCTGGTGTTTCTATTCAACTCAAGGTTGCACTTTATTCCTTACAAGATCAAGTCCAAGTGGACCAGGTCATTCATAGTCACTCATGTGTTCCCACATGGAGCGGTCTAGATCGAGAACAAGGTTCAAGTTGAGCGGGCAAAGGATAAAGGTTTACATGGGGAAAGAGGAGAGTGCAAGAAGTGGTTGAGGCCTACTACCTTGATGAAATCTGAGTCATCAAGGGGCATGCGTCTTGCCGTGACATGAAATAAAGCTCGGCTTGGGAGGCAACCCAAGATGTACAATCTAGCCAACTATAGGTTTTTCTTTCGTTATAGGAGTTTTATTCTTTTATTTTAATTTCTGTAATTCTTTAGATAGGTGTTTTACTTTTGTATTAGTGTTGGCTAGATATAGAATAGGGTTCGTGTCTAAAAAGTGTCCAGAAAATGTAAAAAGAAATACCCCATGGTTGCTACATGTGCAGGGACGAACAATTGAATCTGCAGAAAACAGGCTATGCAGAGGTCTACAGACCCCATCGGCGGTCCATGGGACCATCCACGGATTGTGAATAGTGTCCGTAGACCCCTAGGTAAGTCCTCCAAAACTCGAAGTGTCACAGTGACCTACAGATATGACCTATGGTCTGTAGGTCAACCCACGACCCGTAGACGTGGTCTCGTTGGTCAAAAATCTAGGGTTTGCACGACCCTACCCAGACACCTTATAAAATAAAATTCTCTCATTTTTAATTCATTTCCACATGAAAATCTCTCTCCGAACCATTTTTAAACCATTTCTCTCCCAAATTCACTCCATTTAACTCCCAAATCCGATAGATCACTCCCCATTCATTCCCCCTAATTCCCATATCACTCTTCATCCTTCCAAATCCTTCATCTCTATTTCCCCAGAAATTCCAAGGTTTGGGTTCGATGTCAAAAGGTTCGAAAAAGGTTTAAGGAGTTCATTGCATCACAGACTCACACACTTCGCTTGCTTGAAAGGTAAACGACTTCACCCTGACTTTGAATTCATTGTTCATTGTTGTATTATAAAGTTAGGAAGTTGGAACTTGACCTTGGGTTGTTAGGATTGTTAATTGTTAAATTTAACGTTGAATTGTATGATAGAATAACCCTTGGTATGATGGTATGTGAGTGTGTAGTTTCTTAAAACAAACTGAATCAGAGTAAAAGGTCTAAATCGATGTTTTGATTTAGGGTTCCTAGTTTGATATGTTAAAAATTCAAAATTGTGAGCAATCGGAAATCTAAGGATGGCAAACTACCATATATTGTGTTAAAATGCATGATTAGACTTAGGTTGATTGTTTGATTTGTTGCAAAAAAGGCTACAAAAAATGAGGATGTTTGATACGTAGCACAAACCTAACCCACGAGACCCTATCCACGGACCGTAGGTCCGGTCCGTGGGTCTGTTGCACATGAAATAATCACTAACTGTGGAACCACGGAGGTGGACTACGGTCCGTCGTTCCATCGACAGACCGTTGTGCATATTCGTGGTTCACATCAGAGACCCAACTTCTAGGAATTCTAACCTACAGAGGGGACCCACGGGCCGTAGGGCCATCCACGAACTGTAGGTACCCACCAAAGGTGCTCACTGCTGCTATTGTCAATTGTTTTTTTCAGTTTTTGTTTTAGTTCGTTCCTTCTTCTAAAAACAATTCGGCTGTGTTATTGGCTTTGTTTGGTACTAATTATACTTCCACAGGTACCATGGCTCCCAAGAAAGCTCCGACATATACGGCGAAGGGAAAATTAAAATATGTCGCTCCTTCGCGACACATGATCAATGATGGGGACACGAGAGACACTGAGGATACCCCCCACCACTAGGACCTCCTTTGTTGCTCCTCACACCACGAGGAACAGAGCATAGTTGGTGATTCTGGACGTGGTCACTGCCCCCAGTCTGATGAGGGGGATACACCGATCGGTTCATTGGCTGGCTCAGAGTCTGGCTCCGACTCCAGCTCTGGCTTCGGCTCCGTATCCGACTCCAGCTCTAATGGCGTCAATGCCTCATCCTCTCAGGTTGATAGTGCAAGTTATATTCCAGTGTCTCCAAACACCGATCCTGCTCCAGTTGCTGAGGAGCCAATCTGATGATGTGTGAGCGACCAGTACAAGAAATACAGGATGCCCACATGCTGACTGAGAAGGAAATGATGGCTCTACTAGTCACCGAGGAGCCTCGGGTTCTCACAGGCAGCCTCCATACTGTGCTCGACATCCATTACCTTTTCTAGAGGCATAAGTGTGAATGGATGGCCCGCAGCCCAGGGTCCTTCAGTGAGGACATAGTTAGGGAGTTCTACACTTTCTATACCACCACCCTTAGAGAATCAATCGACAGACTGGCCAAGCCTGCCGCCATGTCTCCACTCACGGCTACACTAGTGCATTGGTATTCAGTCGACATATAAGAGACTACTCTCCGCAGGTTCCTCTACAGTCCCGGCCACACTCTGCCTATTAACACAGCCGAGTTCAACTATCGCATGGACACTGTTTGGAGTGGGGCATTTTTGAGAAATGCCAAGTAGTGAGAGTCCCTTTTACGCTGATTAGCCTTTCATCTTGATACAGACGGAGAGTGCGTCGAGTGGGTCAGTACCCTGAGCTTGGGTATCAAGAAAGCCACCCGAACATTTGTGGCAGAATTCTTCTGGTTGTTGATGCGGAACCATGTGTATCCTACTCAGGCAGTTAATGTACTTACATGGGACTGAGCAGTTATGGTTGCAACTTTAGTTGCTAAGTTGGAGATAGACTTTACCCGCATGGTGATTGCGTAGACACACGAGAGGTCCATCAAGGCCACTAACACCTTACCATTCCCATGCCTCATTTTCCAGCTACACAGGGATGCTGGAGTACAGGTTTGGCACTGTTACAAGTTGCATCAGGCGACAAGACTCTAGATATCGACCTGATTCGGGATAAGGCCAATGTAGTTAAACCTCGTAGAGAGCTGCAGGTTGAGGTGCCACCATTGGGAGCGGACATGGTAGCAGATGTGGAGCAAATGCAGGGTAGGACCCTCCCATTCCAGCCACTATTGAGGATGCCCCGGCTTCCCCATCTCCGGCCGATAGTCAGGACCCTAGCTCTTCTAGAGCCACTCCCTCCTCAGGGTCTATTGTCATGCCCTTAGTTCATGTCTATAAGTTGGAGGCCCAGATAGCCACACTGCTCCAGCATGTGAATCCATGGATGCAAAGATCGATAGCAGAGTCTGAGGCGCGGATTGAGAAAATGATGGACCATAAGGTTCAAGCCATTCACCAGTGCCTTGATGCATTTGAGCAGTGCATCTTAGAGCGACCAGCCCCTACCACTGATGTTTCTACTTTCCAGACGGAGTTATCTAGTATCCGGGTTGATCTTGATGCCATCCTAGCTCCACCCGGGACTGAGCTTGAGTCTTCCCCCATGACACCGATTGATAATACAGTGTTGGATGCATTATTTGGAGATGAGATCGCCACCTTATTCTTCCCATCATGCTGGGATGCGCCCCCATTCCAGTCGGACTTCTGATGACACTAAGGCTGGGAGAGCTCGCAAAATGGAGCGCCAAGAGATTGAGACGGCTAGGAGGGCATCCATAGTTGCTGAGGAGAAGCACTAGCAGCGGGGTAGGGAGGTAGGTGTTGGTACCTCTAGCAGCGTGCGCACTACTTAGGGTGCGATGAGAGTTGACGTGAGAACTATTGATTGTGCGGCGAGAGTTGGTGTTAGCACTACTGAAGGTGCTGAGATGGTAGATGTGGGTACTATTGATGGTGACCTGAGTGTTGATCTAGCAGGCTCTGGGAAACCGGACCCACCTGTTTGTTGAGAGGTCTTTGGTGCTATGCTTTACAAGTTTGCTTCACCTGATCCTTTATTCTTTACTTTTTGTGCATTGGGGACAATTTTAATCTATTTTTTAGGGGTAGGGTAAATGGATTGTGATTGATACGGTGACGTTTGAGTAACCCAACTCATAATCCTCTCTTGGGATTTTCTTGCCTGTGTTGTTTTCCCCTAAGAGACTATTTTAAATTATTTTGAACCGACATGTTTAGGAATGTATGTGTAGGAGTTAGTAGAAGAATGAAAACATGATGGCATCAAAAGAATGAAAAGAATGATCCCTGTCCAAAAATGTTGAAATGTGCTAGATCGATAGTCTTGATGAGTTGAATGTGTTGGATCCCTATGTTACATTATAAGGAACCGAGTTGACCTCTTTACTTAAGCTAAAACTTGAATTGGGTAATTTGAGAATTTGATAATGAAACAATATGCCAAGAGTGTGTGAGACAAGTTGAATGTTCAGACAGTGTGTGCCAATATAGAACTTGCCTCTTTGGTCCTGCTAAGATGATCTAGGCTATAAGTTGGGAAGTGATCATAGTCCCTTGTTCAAAATAGTCCACTTAAGCCTAAAATGATCCAACCAAATGAAATCAATGTTCCCTTTGATCCAAATACTTGAGCCTTAAATAAACCATTTCTTTTGATTCACCTAACTCACCTTCCTTTAAATAATTATCCTTTCCCCGGTCCCTCCTTGGACATGTGCACCTTGGGTTAGGCCAAAAACCTAAGTTGAGGGTGGCTAAGCCAAAAGTTACCTTGATCTTGGCCCTTGTCCGACATCGGACATTGTGAACCTTAACTAATGTAAAATCCATAAGTTAAGGGTGGCTATGAAAGAGGAAACCGAAAGAAAAAAGGGTATGCAAAGAGTTTTGTGTTGATAGAAGAAGAAGAAAAGGTAGAAGAGGATGTGACTTTGTGCAAAATAAGCAAATAGATGATATATAAAAGTGTTGAAAGAAAGAATGAAAAATAAAGTGAAAGGAAAAGAAGAAAGTGAAAAATAAGAGTCACAAAGTCAAAAGTCATATCCATGTTGAAAGGAGTTAAGGGAAAGAAAGTAAAATGAAAGTATGCCAAAAATAGGTCGATAAAGAGGTAAAAAGCCAATGTAATGTCAAGGAGGGTAGAAAGTCACTAAAAAAGTACCCAAATGTATCACACCTGACCCTGAGCCTACCTTACAAGCTAAGAAAGTCCTATAGTGATCCTAGTAACTAGTTTGGAGAGTCTTAGCAGTGAGAACAAGGGCAATCCTATGGTATTGAGCACTAACTGTACTTGAAGTCACTTCTGAGCGTGAGTGTTGAATGAATCCTAAAATTCTAAAATTCATATCTTTTGTGTGAAAAAGGATTTCGTTTGAAGTGAAGGCACTAGTTACACTGGCAGAAAGTTGGTACCTTGGTGATTGTAAAAAAGTGTATGTTGGAGTGTCTATTGGTCGGTCTTTGTCATATCTTGATCATCATGAGTTAGCTTGTTTAGTCTAAGAGAAACGATTTGCACTGAGAAAGTGGAATGGATTAAAATAACCATGTGATTGCTTGAGTTTGTATGTCTGCTTCTACACAAGTGTCGTGTAGATTTTAGTGTGTCGCTTGAGGACAAACAATGAGTTTAAGTTGAGGGTGTTCACATACCATGAGTTTACGGTATTTTTGTTACATTTCACTTAAGAGTTGTGTGTGTCTAGGGCCATATTGTATTAGGAATTAATGTTTTTGTGTGGTATTTGCAAGAAATAGACTTGGATGTTGAAGTGTGAGATGACTGTTGAAAATCTGCAGAAGGAGCCACCCACGGAGATGACCTATGGACCGTAGGTCAAGTCACGGTTCGTCGATGTGTGGCGTAGATGGAACATCAGGGAAGTCTAACCAAGTGTGGAACTATAGATGCAACGACCTACGGGCCGTCCTGCACTTCTGTCGAATAGTTCAGAGAAGTTAAAGTTCTAGTACCTCATAAAATTTCTATGTCTGGAGCCACGAAAGGGACCCACAGACCATAGGTCAACCTACAGTCCGTTCTGCATGTCCGTCATTTGTATCAGAAAGTTAAGGCTCCAGCCTCTGCAAGAAATATTCTAAGTGCTGACCAAAGGAGGGGACCTACAGACTGTAGGTCGACCCACGGCCAGTAGGTCGAAGTCGTCGATCGACACCGTATCCAGAAAGTTTATTTCCATATTTTATTTCCTTTTTGTTTAGGACATGTTTTTCTATAAATAGGGTATGTAAACGTCATTTTTTGGAGTTAGACATTATTGTTTACTTTTTGTTCTTGGTATTTTCTTGGGAATTAACTTGAAAACTTTAGCAATTTGATTTCCGGATTTCGGTTTATAAAGAATTTGACTTTGAATTTCAATTGGAGATTTCAGATTACTTCTACTCTTTACGTAAGTTCATGAATTCTTTTTATCAAAATATGAATTTTGTTCTTTCAAGCATGAGTAACTAAATCCACAATTAGGATTGTTGGAACCATGAGCGATTAACAACGTATGAATAATAACTAAATAATTCTTGAATAGTGTTTATGCATACATTGGTAATTCGTTCACTTAGAAGTCTTTTTAACGAGTGCACGCGTTAGAACTCGCTTTGTTACTACTTGCCGGACCAATGAGGTAGTTAATACGAAAAGAATTATCAACAAAGATTTAGTGTGATACTATCTAATAGTCTAATGTCAATTGGTGCGAGGGTGAAAACTAATTCATACATTGATTTGATGTCTAATTTGAGGTAAAAGGTAAGCGTTAGTAAATTATACACAGTAGCCGGACCAAGGTGCGTAGTGAAATTCCATATTTGGAGGACCAATCACTTAAGGATACATATTTTACTACTTTGCATGTGATACACTAGGAAAAGATTACTATTATTAGGATTACTGTGTTATGATCTTATGGGGAACACATACACCCTAGTTTCTCTCTCTCATTGATAATAACAAAAGTTCGAATCTTGCTCACTTGTTCCCTAAACAACAATCAGTTATTTGTTTCGCA
>JAJOOH010004614.1:0-59355 GCA_029582605.1 Solanum gracilifrons
TTCCGAAAGTGACAATGAGATAGTCCAACACCCGAATGGTAAGTCAATATATATATATATATATATATATCTATATATATATGTATGTATCTCATTCTATATTTATAAGTTCTAATTGTTTAATGGAATGGTTAGTTATAACTAATAAGACATTTCAGAATATTTCTGTTAACATGTACATTCACCAAGATCCTCCTATATGGAAAATGTTTCAGGAACTGATGGGAAGAAACGGTTACCAGCTTTGCCCAAGCTACAGACAGATGATGATAGTTTAGCTTCTTCTGTTTCTGAGTCCGAAAAGGAATTCACATTTGGGAAGTTAACTGGTGGCCTTAAGCATAAAGGCCATATCCCTCCACCTTACTTAAGAAGCCAGTTAAATAATGTTCCATCTTCAGTCGAGAGTGCTAAGGGAAGTCCTGCTGTGAGGTCACAAGATGTTGCACCCCCTAAGAGTTCTGTTGGTTTAGGAATGAGGATGAAAATAGACGATAAGTCAAGCTCAAGATTAGATGACACCCAATATGCTTCAGATACTGACAGTTCTGATGCGGAATTTTCACAAGAGGCTTCGAGTTACAGTCAAAGAACTTATGCACAAAAAACAGGCAGCGAAGTGAATACAAAATATGCAGGCTTACGAGGTTCACCTACATATTTTGATTCTGATAGCAGTGATTCCGAGGCTGGTCCTAAGAAACATTCTTTTGCTGGTAGAAATCAATTGAGTAGTGGATTTTCTCGTAGAACTAAAGCTTCTTCCTCGAGCTTAGATACAAACATTTCTTCTAAGTTTAAAATCAGCTCCGAGACAGCTGTTAATTCTGACTCTGGTGTAGACAGAAAAACCATCAACCGCTCTTTCAGTGTTAAAACTCCAGAACCTCTGAAACCCATCAGGAATTCTTATGCTGCTGATACACAAGAACCTCAGAGACTGACCAAGAACTTTTACAGTAGTGAGTCACATGAATCCCCATCAGATGAAAGGATAAGTTTAGAGCAGCCCAGCGCTGGACCTGCAGTTCCAAGGCCTATTGCACAGACCAAGATCACATCACATGAAGGGAGACAGAAGAAGGGAAGGGTGGAAAAACCATCTAGCTCTTACCAAATGGCAGCAGCATCAGGCAACAATAATGCATCAAAGGCACCAGCCTCGAGTGGGGACAAATTTTTCAGTGAGGATAGCATGAAGAAAGCTAGTCATGTACATCCAAAGCTGCCTGATTATGATGATATTGCTTCCAAGTTGCTGTCGCTTCGAATGAATCCCAAGTGAAAGATAATGTCTTTTTAGCTGCGTATGTACATGGCGAAAGGTTTCGTACAGTGTTTCTCATGACCGTGAGATTTCAATACAATATATTTGTTTGTAGTGTGCACATATTCATTTATTTGATGTAAAAATAAGCTTGGGTATATGAATACTTGAAATTGATGCTGTGTAGACGGCCCAAATTTTCTTTGTAACTTGATTGATATTCATTCATTTGAAAATGAGTTGTATTGTTCCTCAGAGGTAAAATTTTCTGATTTATAGTTATTCATTGTTCAATGTTCACCAATGTTATCCAAATTAAAAGCCTGGTACAAGTCCGGATTTGTCATTTATGCTAAAGGTATACAGATAGCTTGTGTTGCTGTCCCAAAATAAGTGTGATTTAACCAAAAAAAATTGTCCTAAATTAGGTGTTACTCTATGAATTCAAGACAAAAATCTGTACGCTTTTTAAACTATACCTTCATACTACATCTTCTTAACAATGTTTATTGCTCAAAAAAATATTATTAAATAGTAGTCATTTAGTAAACTACAAATAGTATTTAGTTGTTTCTTGATGAATGCGGTTTTTGTGAAAGTGACACTTATATTGGAACTGTGTAGATATTTTTTCATAAATTCACGGGGAACATGGGGAATTGATCCCTTTTTCTTTTTTTTATAGATTGTACTCTACCCTTCCCTTTTTTAAATTTAATTTTGACTTTTTACTTGTTTTTTATTTGTCATTTTTGACATCAAGAAAAAAAAATATTTTTTACCTATTATATTCTCAATTTATTTAGAGAGTTAATATTTTTGAAAAAGGTAGAACAATTTTAATGAGTAAATTAATTTTGGAATCTGTCAATAAATAGGGATAAAATAGTAAACTCACTACATCAATTATGATTTTCTTAATAGGTGTGTCAAATAAAAATGAACAACTAAATAGAGACTGGGGGAGTATTTCAAAGAGAGTTGCTAAACTGTCACAAAATTTTGGCTCAAATTTGGCCCGAAACATGTAAAAGATTATAATAACCTTTTCTTTTCAAAACAAATTTAAGGTCTTTTCGAAACAAAATTACTGATTTTTAGGATGCATTTATTATTTTAACCACATGAACTCTTTGGGTCCCACCTATTACAACATTCAATAGTTTCTCTCCTTTTTAATTCTTTATTCTTCTTTTTGTTTTCTTTTACTACTTATTTTTCTTATAATATAAAATTTTCTAAGAAATAGTTGAAGATGTATGATACAATACCTTTGGAATCAGTTTCCTTCCTATGGCCCGTAGTACTTACTAGGTCCATAGTTAGGACTTGAAGATCACTGCAACAACAAAATTTTATGCAACCTTTCCTTTCCAATTCAACTTTTCAAATACCAAGGTGTTACATTCCCCTTCTAGGTCTAATGGACGTGGTCGTCCTGAATTCCGACAAAGCTTCTCTGGCCAAGGTTCTTCTAATGCTATGGCTCCTAAGTTCAATAAAGATAATGTGTCTAACCATAATCCTCAAGGAGGTGATGGAAATGAATACTTTATTCCCACTTGCCAAAAGTGTCTCAAGAGTCACTCAGGAAAATGTTTAGCCGGTATGGATAGTAGTTGTGCAAAAAGTGGTCATCCATTGCTTGCTACTAAGGGAAGGGAAGGTAGGCAAACTTAGCCTAGTTGTTCTGGTTTGAGTGGCCCTTGTCAAAATAGATTCCATGCTCTTCAGACTTGACACGGTCACGAGGGTTCTCTGGATGTTGTGACCGGTATATCAAAAGTCTTTCATTTGGATGTGTATAATTTGCTTGATTCGGGTGCTACCTTGTCATTTTTACCCCTTATGTGGCCATGAGATTTGATGTTGGTATTGAGATCTATTCTAATCCCTTTTTTGTCTCTACGCCGGTTGGCGACTCTGTTTTGCTAAAAGAGTTTATAGAAATTTCCATCATTCTATTTCTCACAAAGTCACTCATGTTGATCTTGTAGAGCTTGATATGTTAGATTTTGATTTTATTCTTGGGATGGATTACTTTCATTCTTGTTATGCTTCCATAGATTGTAGGACCGATTGGTCACATTCCAGGTCCAGAACAAACCTATCTTAAAATGGAAAGGGGAAAACTATGCTCCTAAGGGTCAGTTCATATCTTGCCTAAAGGCTAGAAAAATGATTTCTAAGAGGTGCATCTATCATCTTATTTGGGGTAGGAATACAGATTCTGAAACCCCTACTCTTGAGTTAGTTTCGATTGTATATGAGTTTTGAAAGTATTTCTCGATATTCCTCCCGAAAGGGAAAATGCTTTATGGATTGGTCTTAGCTTTGTTATGATGCAAAATGGGAAAATCATTGCTTATGCTTCAAGGTAATTGAAGGTGCATGAGAAGAGATATTTGACTCATGATTTGGAGTGAACGGCTATAGTGTTTGCTTTAAATATTTTGAGGCATTACGTATGTGGTGTTCATGTAGAGGTGCTTACTAACCACGAGAGGTTAAAGTATGTATTCACATAAAAGGACTTAAATCTTTGTCAATGAAGGTGGCTTGAGTTATTGAAATATTACAACGTGAGGGTCATGTCGGATTTCATGTTATATCTCATAGGATCTTATTATTTTTTATCAATAAATATTTCACAAATGAACTATGTTTCTTCAAAGGTTTTATAAAACTTTCCCTATGTTTGAAGTATGCATTTACCTTGTTTATGACTCATGGATTCCTATAATGACTTTTACTACAATTTACTTGGTCCTGCATATCATATTTAAAGTTTTTCATATTATATTGCCTATGCCAATATTCTTATGCATTTTCTCATACTTAGTACATTCAATGTACTAATGCATAGTTGTGCCTATATTATCTTATACTATAGGGCCTGACGCTCCTCCTCTCAGACGTACTTAAATTGGGATGTCTCAGCTTGATCATTGGGTTGGTGAGTTCTCAGGCTCTAAGGACAAGGTTATTGATGTTATAGTTCCTTTATTGCTTTTATGGTCACTTTTATTTCAAACTTGTACGTGGCGTATTTGTTACGTCCGAACTACTCTTACGATGTTAGAAAGGCTTGTGTCAGACGTAGTAGTATTCTGTATATCTCTTATGTACTTTGTTGGTATCCTTTAGGTTGTTCTATTATTTGAGACTTATAGTAGATATATCTCTTGAATTGTATTTTATTATGTCATGCTTATGTCAAGTGGCTTGTTTAGGGCCTCTCGGGGTTCTATTCCACATGTCACACCTAGGAGACCTAGGAGGTATTTTGGGTCATGACATCATATTATTGATAAGGTTAAGGCGGTGGAAGTTGATGAAGATTGGGATAAAGCTTGGTGGAAGCTGACTGGAAATGGTAAATTCACAATTTCAATCACATGGGACCTAGTAAAAGATTAAAAGAAAAGGCAAGAACGTTTCTCAAATATTTGGGTCAAGGGTTTGCAAATTAAGATAGCTTTTCTAATATGGATAGTGCGTATAAGGAAAATTCCTATTAGAGAGGTTACTATGCGGATGAGGGCGGTGGAGAATGTGATATGTTGCTATTGCAATACATTTGCTATAGAGACTTTTTAGCATCTATTTTATGATTGTCCTAATTCAAAAATGGTAGGAATTACTTGGCTGCTGCAGTTGGGGTTTAAGGTCTATTTACCCAATTGAGGAATAATATTTTTAAGTGGTGAAAAATTGATTGAGCTCCAAAACTGATGACTATTTTTAATATCATAACTATCATGGTGATTTGGCACATATGGAAGAGAAGAAATATATATATCATGGAGGAAGGGTCTCTATTTATTGTTTATTATCAACGATTAATAGGAACATTTATTTGCTTATTATTGCTAAGTATTCTTGGCTAAAGAATGTTCCTATGAACTTTCCTTTCATTGTTTAGTATTTGGAGGAGTATACACCAATCTTAGTCACATAAGTTGTTACTTGGAATAAACCTAACATAAGAAATTTCAAATGTAATCTTTATGGGATTTAAAGGTGAGCCCATTATAGTGCTTTTTGTGTGAGAAATGATAGTGGAGAGTTTGTATTTGTTGAGACAATAATAACAGGGGAAGGTTCAGTACTTGAGGCCGAAGTAATATCAATGAGAATGGGGCTTGAATTCTGTGTAACTCACATATTAAGAGAAGGGAACAAAGTCGCAGATTTTTTTGATAACATAGTTTTTTCTTTTGCAGGTACAAATCATACTAAATATACAAACATTGAGCATGTACCAAATAAAGGAAGAAGAATCTTGCAAATGAAAAAACTACAAATTCCAAATTTGAACATATGAAAATACTAAACAAGTTTTGTATGACTAGAGAAGCAAATAATTGATGAAGGCCTTACACAAGACTGACATGATATGAGGTTGTAAGGAAAAACTGATCAATGGAGGAACAACAACATACCAGGTCCTACAGCAAATTAACTTCATATATATGATAATATGCATCCTTGAACCGTGGTATTAGCTCCGATTGGAGCTCAATCTGTTAAGAGATTAATTGAATAAAATTTTATGATATTATCAATTAAATAAAAGGATAAGGATATAGCAGTACTCATTGGTATAGATTCATTTTGGCTTGACGAAGCCATGCTGAAGGAGGCTTCAATGAGCTAGAGTCATGGCACTAGCTTGTGAGAGTTTAAAGCATCCTCGATGATTTCTACTGAATCTAGCTTTCCCTTGGATCAAAATGTGACCAGTATTTTGAGTTCTTAGCTGACCATTAACCTCTAATCACCGTCACTTCAGAGCTCCATGTCTTGGCGAAGAAGATGAATGAAGTTTGTTGTATTTCTTTTGTTGCTCATAGTCTTGTGATTTCTCTTGATTTTTTAGCATCCAATGTAATAATATAGTATTTACTTTCTTTCCTCTTCTATCATTTGCATGTGTATGTCACTCATTTGATTCTCTTTATTTTGAGCCTTACTATTAGATATTGGTACAAGAAACGGACCTATAATTTAAAGTATCAGGAAAAGTCTCCAACAATTTATCACTTTTTTTAATTTTAAAAAATAAAAAACTGTAACGACTTGAACAGTCATTAATTTGGAAAGGAAAAATGTCAGGAGGACTAGACCCATCATCCCACCAGAGAGGGACAGGTGCCGCTAGGGCAGCGATGCTCTAGCGGGCTAGGGAGCAACAAAGAGGGAAGGTCGGAAATAGAACTTAAATGACGCAGAACCCAATTTTCTCCTTTTTGTCATAACACCAAAAAGAGGCGAGGATCACCCCAAAAACCCTCAAAAGGTTGCTCTAGGCTTGGGAAAGAAGGAGGAAGAGAGTTCTAGTATAAGGAAGTCGATAGCTTGAGGATTTTTTTGTCAAATCCACCATCACGAGGTCAAAAAACCAGATTTTTAGCCATAATCCCATGCAACTGCTTGCCGCCCAGGTAGGCTAGGTTTATTTAATTGAGTATACTAAAATTCATGTTCACGACAAAGTATGTTGATAATTGATGGTAGAATTCATACGTAGGCCTTCGTGCACCGAAAAAGGGATAATTGTTTATATACTATCAGTCGTTGAATAAGATGGAAATCATAGAAGGAAACCTTATCCTATGGAATAGGTTTAGAGGATGCTTGACTCTAGTGTTAGTGTTGTGTGTACTTGTTGATGTTGGTTCCATGCTTGTGCACATGAATGGGATTAGAGAACATGACTCGGATGATGATGAAAAGTTTAAGTATAAATAATTATATGTCATGAACCTATTACTTGATTGTATGATAATGAGTATTGTTCTTTATGGATGTGATTATGACTATGGTTGTGTTGATTGGATCGGGTGTCACGTTCCGACACATACATTGGATCGAGTGTCACGTTTCGACACATATATTGGATCGGATGTCACGTTTCGACACTTACATTTGATCGGGCATCACGTTCTAGAATACTAATTGGGATCGAGTGTTATGTTTCGACACACTAACAGTTTGGGCATGGGTTTCATGAGAGGACCATCTATGATTACTACGTTCATGTTTAATTGTCATTGATACTGAAAACTATATGTTGCTCTTGAAAGATTAATTGCCTGAACTGTATTTTATATACGTGTATTACCGTGTTGGGTTTACTTGATATATACCTTGTTATTAAATGAACCATGAATGGTTAGGTCTAAATCGGGATGTGTAAGGTGAGTGGAGACCAAGGGTTCAGGCGTTACTGTGTGTTAGGTAGAGAGGAGGTCTGTGTTCTTGTCGTTGAGAATTGGGGAAGTGTTATGTTATAAGTAGGGCATTAAAGTGGTTAGGTATTATGTTAACAAATGGATTCGTATTGAAATGGTTATGAGCCTTGATAACATGTATTGTGGGGTCAAGGATTGAGTGGTGAGGTGGATGGAATAAGGGTATGTTGTGAATGGTTGGCCGGGGTGGTAGTGATTACATCCTGAACCTCTCTAAGAGGTAGAATGTTTAAGTTATGATCAAGAATGGGGCGAGTAAAGGGTTAGAGTCGAGAGTACTAGTATATTTTGAAACAGTCAAAAATGGTAAGGGCATAAGGATATGAAAGTGGAGAAGCAAATAGTCTTATTGCATGTTTCCTACTAGTCAATTTCTTGTATTATGCGGTGGGAATCGGGTTGACCGATGATGCCTACCTGTACATGTGGTTGTACTAATACTATTCTTGCTATGCCTTTTTGGCATAGTCTGGTTGCAGGGTCAGTAATGTTTCATAGGTGAAGACGAAGACAATCTCCAACAACTTCTATTTTTCCTTCCATGTGGTGGGAGCTGCATCACTTATTATTATGTTATATGCCTTATAAATCTTAGAAGTTCTTGTACATGTTTATACTAGATCCTTGGGGAAGTTAATTACTTAACAAGTCTTAACTTGAGTCATTGAACAATATCTTAATTTTATAAAAATCTCATAGTGTTATTTAATCTCTAGTTTACTTAATCTTCCGCATGTCTTGAATTGTTTGGGAATGGAGGGTTCTCCTGCTTAGGTGTTAGAGTAGGTGCCCGCACGACCCGAAGGGTTGGGTCGTGAAAAATTGGTATTAGAGCCCAGGTTACCGGTCTCCCAAGAGAAAATATGGAATAGACTCATGCAGAGGGGTGTCTTGACGTCCACATCTAATCATCAGGAAGCTATGAAGCATTTTAGGAAGTTGTTCCTTTTCTTCTCTCCTTTCGTGCGAGTTATCGCTTATGGTATGATCTGAGTTCAATTGGTATCTCAACAAAGTGAAATAGCCGCCGTGGTCACGACCGAAAGGACACAAACAAGGTAAATTGGAACTGAGAAAGTTCCAATTGGTATTTGGCCTTAGAGGTTGTATAATTGCATGGATGATTAGTAATGGTCATCCATGGGGCGAATTAACTAATAATTTTGAATTGTCTATGAGTTGTAGCTTGAAACTGCGAATGTGTGCATATTGTTGTCTGAAATAACTGGTGGTGTAAAAGGTACATTTACTTGGATACTATGATATGACTATTATGTGCATGGTATGCTTGTTTGGATTTCGATGTGTGCAATATGCTAGCTTAAATGTTCAAAACTGTGCGAGTCGTAATTGCCTGAGTTTTGTGAACCTATTGTTGAAAGGAGAGTCATCAATGGGTTAGGTGCAAGGGTCTAGATAACTACGATGTGATTCATAGGTAAAATTTGGACGAGTGTTGCGACTGACTATAACCAAGTGAGTGTCTGGGCACATGCTGGGATGTTCGTGTTAGTGATGTTGGATTAATGGGAAAGGGATTCTGGAGTATGTACCGTTGGGTTGACTCAGGGTAAGCAATGACTAGTTATAGCCTCTAAATCAATGAAAAACATTAGAAAACGGGAAGAACCCTAGTAAATTGTTGACCGGGGTACTGTTCCGTCGAAGCCACTAGGGCAAGATTATTCCCGCCAGGGTGAGCCTGCCAGAGTTGGACAGGGCGAGGCAGAACTTCAACCTTGTCTCCCCTGTTTTACCCTAGTCACACATATGGACCCCGAACATACATAGGTTAATCCCTGCAATTTAATCAGTTCTCAACAATAGAACAAGAATTTATAATCACCTAGCATTTAATTAACAGCTTTGGTAACAGGAAAAACCAGCATCCATGTGCTTACAAAATTAATAAGGAAAAACAAAAGAGAAATATAATTTTGATCATTACATGCCCACGAGGGGCAAAAACAAATCAGGAACCCAGGAATGGCAAGTTGCTATCAGACTCTAGGTCCTCTGGGTAGTCTCACCAACCCATGCCTTGCTCAACCAGGGGAAGTCCCGAAGTCCTCCGGCTCAAGCATGGGGAGCTCCCTCTGGGGGCGACGCAAGAAAAATAATGATTTTTAGGGTCTTCCACATCCGGCCCACCAGATGATCTCTCTCTAGACCCTTCTTCCTCTCAAATCGCAGCTGGTTGCGGAGGATTTCAACCTCAAGGGAAGTGGAGGGTGGAACAGGAGTCGAGGCGCTAGGATAGGAACCTCTCAATCTCCTCCGCATGGCCGCCAGGTCCTCCTCTACATGAGCCCCGGATAGCGGGGGCTGGGACTGGGTAGGGAGAGTACTGTCAGCCTCGTCATCTTCGTCTCCTTCGTCATTTGCCTCAACAGCTTCTTGAATGCTAGTAGACCTGCCCATCTTCCTCCTCTTACTCCTGGAGATGGAAGCCTTCCTAATCAAAAGAGGGTGATAAAGGGGATCCATGGGAAGTACCTCATTGATGTCCAAGAGTGGAACCCTCACCTGCTAGCACATCACAGTAACCAGTCCAGGAAGGAATAATGCCTTCTTGTTGCCTTGGTAGAACACCTTCCACTCTAAAATGATCTGCGCGCCCACGTTAAGTTTGTTTCCCTATATAGCATAAGCCAGCACCAATCCCGGGGGGAAGGCCACGTCGGTATGGTTGCTCGACGGACGGATCTTCCTGGAAACCAAGTGTAGCCTTTGCGTAGCATCCGGTGACCAGTGAGCGCTGGTGATGCCCTCAATAGTAGCTCAATAGACCCGGTCCCGGTGCGCAGGCTCCACTAGTGTATCCTTCAACCAACCCAAGTCCATATCTCTCATATTGTCCTCGAACTCCGTGTTGGGGACCTTTGGCACCTCGACCACATCATTTATGAAGTGAGTGTTCAGGGGGATGTCAACTCCCCGAATGAGAATGGTAGGGTGAGGGTCGTCCCAACCGACGGTAGGAAGGATAGATAGAACTCCCTCACCCAGTTGGAGCGCGTAACAAGGAGAGCCTCTGTCAGTGGGGCCCAACAAAACTCCATTAGACAGGCATAAAAGGTGGGCACTTTGTCCTCTAGACCCAACAAGTTAAAACCCCTCTCACAGCAGAACTTTTCTTTCCGCTGATCATGGTGTCTCTCCTGACATGCAGCATCGGGAAACCGGACGAAAGGTACAATTTACTCGTTAAAAGAAGGCATAGTAGCCAAGCCTGCAAAATTTATGAAAGGTAAATGTTAGGACTCCATGGGATTAAGCAAAAACTGGTCAAGGAAAAATAAAACTTTCTATTTTAAGTGGCAATGAGGCCACTACTCTCCAGAAACGCCAGAGCGGCCATGATTCCTGTCACGACCTAGGAGTACCCCTAGATGTAACACGACGTTCAAGACTCCGAAAAGTCTCATACAAGACTCATAGCATATCATGAAGAAAAAATAATAGAAAAGTACGTGAAAATTTAAAACTTTTTACGATCGAAATCATTTTCATAAAAGCAAGCGGAAGTCTTTTCTACACTTTTGTCTCAAACCATCTAATACAACTTTAGAATTAAATTCTTGGGACGCAGCCCATACAATAGTCTCAACATGAAAATAAAGACATAAAAGAAATGGTGGGTTTTGTCCTCGAAGCTATGAGGACTCACCAAGATCTTCAAACTCCTTAGCTCCTTAGGACCTAGCTTCAAGAATAACACTCAAGTCTCCAAACATTTGGTTAGAATGTAGGCAAAGTATGCGTTAGTACAAAATGTACTAAATATGTTGGCTAGCATAATCATAAGAGCATAAGACAAGGGTTAGTCAACATAAGACATAATCCAAAATAATATGAAATACTTCATGAAACATCAAATATAAGCATAAGAGACAATATCATAATAATAATAAGCAAAGTCTCCAATATAAGCATCTTATAAAGCATTATTTGACTCTTAGTCATATATACCAAAATATAAATTCTCTCAACCAACCTAAAAGCATACATGTGCAATGCATGAATAGCTTCTCATAATACCACCCAAGCCAAGTATCCCTTTTTGGTCATCTTAATCATAGTCTATATGCATGTTCAAGGCTTAAGGTTTTCTACTACAAGGTCACTATGCTCCTAAGTAACCTCAAAAGCTTGAAAATATGGAGGAATTTCGACCTAGGTTGTTGCCCTTATCATAATGACTCCTCCCACACTTGGAGCAAATAGACTTGGGCAATGGAGACCCACTACCCTTCTCTTGGTCAAACCTAGGGGTGTTGGAAGAATCTTGACCCAGAATACCTTTGTTTAGACCTATGCCTACCTTGCTCATCAGACTTAGCATTAGAAAAGTTCCCATCATCGGTTCTAGCTCTTTTGGTCTCCCTATTCATCTTAAGTTTTTTCTCCTCAATTTGTTGAGCATGCACCATGAGACAGGAAATATTCATACTAGGGATAAGCATTACTGAATGACATTCATTGACCACTAATTTGGACACTCCAATTACAAACCTATTCATCTTGGCCCTCGAATCCCCTCACTATGGCTGGAGCATATTTGGATAGTTGGGTGAACTTAAGGGAATACTCATTCACACTCAACCCCTCTTGTCGAAGGTTTATGAAATCTTGCATCTTTAGTTCCCTCAACTCTAAGGGAAAGAACCTATCAAGGAATGCCTCTTTGAACACTTCCCACTCTATTGGGCCCTGGTCTACCGGCCTACTATTCTTCCATTGTTCATACCAAATTTGTGCGACATCCCTCAATTGATAAGAGGGTAGCTCCGCTTTCTCTACCGAAGTTAATCCCATGATAGCAAGCACCTTATACACCTCATCTATGAAACCTTAAGGATCTTTGTCCACCTCGAAACCATAGAACTCCGGAGGGTTCATCCTCAAAAACTCTCTCACTCTAGAAGCATCCATCCCCCTTATTGGGCTTACCAGAGCTACTACCTCCCTATTGGCTTGGGCCGTCATGACTTGGGCCAACATTATAAAGGCTGACCTAATCTCCGCATTAGACATGTCCGGAGGATCAATTGGAGCCTGAGGAGGGGCTTGAGGTGGAACTTGGAGAGGAACCTCTTGCTCTGCATTACTTTCCTCTTCTCTCCTAGCATTTCCCCTTGTATTAGCCATACCCTAAAAATCAACGGACACGGATTAGAAAAATGGCCTACTAAGACCAAGCTCTATGGCACGACTTAGAGAATGAAAAAGTGAAATGTCCTAAACATCTAATAGCCTCCTATTTATTAATGTGTCGCGCTTCACATTTATGAACAAGACTCAATTAGACGTGGTCTGAGACATCCTAAAACCATCTCAAAACCTTGTGCTCTGCTACCATGTTTGTCACGACCCAGAGGTACCCCTTGACATAACACGATGTACAAGACTCCAAAAAGTCTCATACAAGCCTCATAGCATATCATGAGCATAAGATAATAGAAAAGTATGGGAGAATTTAAAACTTTTTACAATCGAAATCATTTTCATAAAAGCAAGCGGAAGTCTTTTCTACACTTTTGTCTCAAACCATCTAATACAACTTTAGAATTAAATTCTTGGGACGCAGCCCATACAATAGTCTCAACATGAAAATAAAGACATAAAAGAAATGGTGGGTTTTGTCCTCGAAGCTATGAGGACTCACCAAGATCTTCAAACTCCTTAGCTCCTTGGGACCTAGCTTCAAGAATAACACTCAAGTCTCCAAACCCTACATTTGGTTAGAATGTAGGAAAAGTATGCGTTAGTACAAAATTTACTAAATATGTTAGCTAGCATTAAAATAAGATCATAAGACAAGGGTTAGTCAACATAAGACATAATCCAAAATAATATGAAATATTTCATGAAACATCACCTATAAGCATAAGAGACAATATCATAATCATAATAGGTAAAGTCACCAACATAAGCATCTTATAAGAATTATTTGACTCTTAGTCATCTCTCCCAAAATAAAACTTCTCTCAAGAAAACTAAAAGCATGCATGTGCAATGCATGAATAGCATCCCATAATACCACCCAAGCCAAGTATCCCTTTTTGGTCATCTTAATCATAGTCTATATACATGGTCAAGTCTTAAGCTCTTCTACTACAAGGGCACTATACTCCTAAGTAACCTCAAAGCACACTTGTGGAATGCATGAAAGTTATCCCATACTACCCTTCACACTAAGCATAACCTTGAAGTCATCCTAGTCATATTTACCCTCCTTTGGTCTCATTATTAGTTAAATTATCATAACCAAGGGAATCTCTCACCTTTAGTCAGCACTAACAAGGAAGGAAACTATAGCACAATCCTATCTCAAGATACATCACTCACAAGAACACTTTGAATAACCTTAAGTCATACTTGTGCAATGCATGGATAGCATCCCATAATACTATACATGCTCAGTACCAATTTTAGGTTCTCATACTAATACTACTTGGTTTGAAACCTAGCTCCTCTCTTTAACTTTAGAACACTATGAGGTACTCTCTTACGCACATCTTAGTTCATTATTAGCTTGAACCCTATGAGATACATCTTTAGAATTTTTAGGTTCATTATTCACATGGACCCTATGAGATACTATCTTAAGCATGTCTAAGTCCATTTATACTCTTGAACACTATGATGTACTTCATTAAGTAAGTCTTAGTTCAAGTATGCCTTAGAACATTATTAGATGCTTCTTCAAGCATGTCTTAGTTCATTGGATATGGAGATTGCTACTAGAAACCTTAACTCAACTATGTGAAGGATTACATCTCATGAAACCTAATTTTGGGAGAACCCACACTCTACTATGTAAGAGTTCCCCCTTTGAATTGGATAGTCCTCACATCAACTAGGTGTGGTTCTCCTTTCTACTCGGAGCCCGGACCTCATCTTGTGTGACACTCCATGTCATTGTCAATATCCACTTGGAGCCAAGCATACACCCCAAGATTTACTATTAAGCCTTGCTTAACATTCATGTTTCATGGAATGATGTCCTTGAAAACCAATCCATATTCTAGTGATTCTATCACTTTATAATTTAAAGCATTCATAAGGTAGGTTAGGTGAGTATAGGCCTTTCACCACAATTCTACCTATTAAACTTCTATTCCTCACCTTCGCTTTACTCTGAAAGCCCTAGTGATTCAACATTCTTGACTACAAGCCTTACCCTCAAAGCTTTACTTCATTCTACCATTATTAATATGTATATTACAAGACACTCAAGTCACAAGATTCATATTTAAGCAATTCTAGTCATATTCTTCATTATCAAGAGATTCTAGTCATAATTCATCATGTAAGGTTCAATATCAACTTTTCTTAATCATGATCCATCACATGTAATAAAGTCTATTTCAATTCATGATTATATGTTCCTAACCTTGAACAATTACTACACATGACATTGATTTAAGAAGATCACCTATGAACCTTCAATTTCACCTCTAATGGCATAAATTCACAACATACCACATTCATCAAATATACTAGGGTTTACCATAAAATCACATGAATTCATCATAATATCACAATTCAATGTTAATACAATCATAATTAGGTATTATCCACTAGATTGGAATCATACCTAAACCCTACCCACAATGTAAGAAGAACCCTAGCTAGAATTGGGTTTTTGACTTCACAATTGGGGGAAAACTAAGGGGATCTATGGGTGGAAGGACCCATATATGAAGGAGATAACATACCATGATTCAAAGCCTAGCAAAAGCATGAAAAGATGGAGGAATTTCGACCTAGGTTTACTGCCCTTCTTCTTTTTCTTCAATTCTAGAGAGAGGATTTTCTTGAGGGAAAAGTTAATTATGATTTGGGTTGGGGATTTTTATGAACTATTAAGGGTTGTTTAATAACTTAATAACCCTTATATAGGCCTTCTAAATCAATATAAACCGACTCTACACTAAACTACCTAAAATAGGAATTAACTAAACTAACCCTCTCCTTAGCCATAACTAGGCAGATTTGCAAGCCTTGACTCACGCCCATAACCTACGGTCCGTAGGTTGGCCTACTGGCCGTCTGGAAGGTCCGTAGGTCATGACCTGTAGCTAAAAAATACAAGACAACAAGGCCCTGACCCATGATATGGAGATACGGAGCGTGGATGGTCCTACGCCTTGTAGGTGCCTTCCGTAGCTCACTAAAAATGCAGATTTAGGGACTGTTTTTGGGGTCCTCCTCAAGGACCCCTTGGGTGGTCCTTGGGGAGTTGTACCTCGACGCCCTAACCCTAAAATCCTTATTCTAAGTACGGATTCATTTTTACGACTTAGATTCTCTCATCAAACTCTAAAACTCTAGTACAAGGGGCTAGAACTCTCTAGTTCATTTCACTAGTTTCCGGGATATAACAATCTCGCCACAACGTAATGAAGAAGGCTGCCACAGTGGGGGTGTGATCATGGCGTTCATCCCAAAAACCTCATTTTTCACAGAATTTCAGTAGATCAGAGTCTATAAAGTACCCTAGTACCAAAATATGTTGTTATTCTAGCAAAATAACCCCTAAATGGTGTCCAAATCCAAGATTTACACCAAGAAACTATTCAACTTCCCCCGCCCATTTTCAAATTTCTTCGATCGTATTTTCAAAAAATTGTTATGCTCAGAACGCTGTACAGACGTTGCGAACATAAGGGAAATGTCCATGCTACATTTTTCTAGCAAACCAAGCAACCTATATTCATAATTTTGAATAATTACCCCAAGGCCTTTCTAATAAAGTAATTAGCGTTATACAATCGTTGTTAAGTAAGTATTGAAGTAAATAGAGTAAAAAGAAAAAAACATTACCGTAAAATTGACGTTCGAAGTGAAGCGCTTGAGAGTGTTTGAGGAGTTTTGGGGTGAGTTTAGAAGGAAATGGGGGAAAATTTTCCTTTCCCCCTACTTATTGGGTTATGATCCCCCGCTAAAGTGGGAATGTCCTCGCCACAACAGCCTCACCTCAGCGGGAACCCAGCCGCTCTGGCGAGGAAAGCTATCCAGTGCGGCTTGTTTCTTTCTCTGTGTGTTGCGTCGTTTCCTTAACTGGTCCCTTGTGTAAAGAACCCCTTTCATGCTTAAAACTAAAAAATCACCATCTTCTGTGGTTCTGTAACGGACTGTTTCATTAGTTTGGAAGTACTCTAAAATGGCTCATGTTTACTTCTCCGCTTGCCGTTCGGGGACGAACGAAGAGTAAATTGGTATCTATTGTAACGACCTGAACTGTCGTTAATTAGGAAAGGAAAAATGTCAGGAGGACTCATCATCCCGCCTGAGCGGGATAGAAGCCACTAGGGTGGCGGCACTCCAGCGGGAAGGTCGGAGACAGTACTTAAATGACGCAAAACCTTATTTTCTCCTTTTTCCCAAAATACCAAAAAGAGGCGAGGATCACCTCAAAAACCCTCAAAAGGCTGCTCTAGGCTTGGGAAATAAGGAGGAAGATAGTTCTAGCGTAAGAAAGTCGATAGCTTGTGGATTTTCGGTCAAATCAATCGTCACGAGGTTCGTAAACCAGATTTTTAGCCATAATCCCATGCAGCGACTTGACCCCAGGTAGGCTAGGTTTATTTTATTGAGTATACTAAAATCTGTGTTCACGGCATAGTATGTTGATAATTGATGGTAGAATTCATGCGTAGGCTTTCGTGCACCGAAAAAGGGATATATGTTTATATACTATCACTCGTTAAATAAGATGGAAATCATAGAAGGAAACCTTGTCTTGTGGAATAGGTTTAGAAGATGCTCAACTCTAGTTTAGGTGTTGTGTATACTTGTTGTTGTTAGTTCCATATTTGTGCACATCAATGGGATTAGAGAACATGACTCAAATGATGATAAAAAGATGAAGTATAAAAAATTACATGGCATGAACCTACTAATTGATTGTATGATAATGAGTATTATTCCTTATGGATGTGATTGTGAATGGTTGTGTTGATTGGATCGGTTCTGACACATATATTGGATCGGGTGTCACATTCTGACACATATATTGGATCGGGTGTCACGTTTCGACACATACATTGGATCGGGTGTCATTTTCTGGCACAATAATTGGGTTCGGGTGTCACGTTCCGGCATATTAACAGTTTGGGCATGGATTCCATGAGAGGACCATCTATGATTACTATCTTCATGTCTAATTGTTGTTAATATTGAAAACTGTATGTCACTCTTGAACGAATAATTTACTGAACTGTATTCCGTATACATGTATTACCGTGTTTGGTTTACTTGATATATACCTCGTTACGAAATGAACCATGAATGGTCAGGTCCAAATCGGGATGAGCAAAATTAGCAAGTTATGGAATTGCATGTACAACTGCTTATGGGCTATGCTAGAGAGTAGCAAATAAGGTACTGACTGATGTGGAAGAATGCCTACCACTAGTGAAAGCATCAATTTTGACTCTCTACCGACAATTACGTACATTGATTTAATTACTTTAATTAAGATGAGTCAGGGAGTAACTAAAAAGCTTAAAATTTTCACATGAGCTATTCTTACTGTGTAAGTCGTAATTATACAGCCAACTCATTGTGTAACTTATTTCAATATCATTTCAGTAGGGGTGTCCTCAGTTTGGTGGAAAACCAAGCCAAATCGATTAGAAGAATTGATACTTATTTTGTTTGGTTTGAAATTTTAAAAATCAACAATATTTGGTTTGGGTTTAGTTCTACTAAAAAAGAAACTTAAAAAATAATAAATAAATTTCATAAAACTTTTATACTTTAAAATCATTAATTCGATTTTAGTCTACTTATTTCACATGCACTAAAACATTTAAATTGTTTCTTAAAAATTATGCTCAAACCCAATCATCTGAGTCTAATCGTCTATTGGAGTCCTCGTTACTTGATATATGCCTCAGCGGGAACCCTGCCGCTCTGGCGAGGCAGGCTATCCAGTAGGGCATGTTCCTTTATCCGTGTGTTGCATCGTTTCATTAACCGGTCCATTGTGTAAAGAACCCCTTTTGTGCTTAAAATTTGGAAACCACCATCTTCTGTGGTTCCATAACGGATGGTTTCATTAGTTTGGAAGTATTCTAAAATGGCTCATGCTCACTTCTCCGCTTGTCGTTCGGTGACAAACGAGGGGTAAATTGGTATGCATTGTAACGACCCAAACCGTCGTTAATTAGGAAAGGAAAAATGTCGGTTGGACTGGACCATTATCCCGCAAGAGAGAGACAGAAGCTGCTAGGGTGGCGGCACTCCAGCGGGCTAGCGAGCGCCAGAGCGGGAAGGTTGGAGATAGTACTTAAATGACGCGAAACTTATTTTCTCCTTTTTCCTAAAAAAGCAAAAAGAGGTAAAGATCACCTCAGACCTCAGAAACCCTCAAAAGGCTGCTCTAGACTTGGGAAAGAAAGAGGCAGAGAGTTCTACCATAAGGAAGTCAATAGCTTGCAGATTTTTGGTCAAATCCACCGTTACGAGGTCTGAAGACTAGATTTTTAGCCATAATCCCGTGCAGCTGCGTGTCGCTCAGGTAGGCTAGGTTTATTTAATTGAGTACACTAAAATCCATGCTTACAGCGTAGTATGTTAATATTTGATGGTGGAATTTATGCGTAGGCCTTTGTGCACCGAAAAAGGGATACATGTTTATATACTATCTGTCCTTGAATAAGATGGAAAATAATAGAAGGAAACCTTGTCCTGTGGAATAGGTTTAGAGGATGCTCAATTCTAGTTTTGGTGTTGGGTATACTTGTTGTTGTTGGTTCCATATTTGTGCACATGAATGGGATTAGAGAACATGACAAGAATGATGATGAAAAGACTAAGTATAAATAATTACATCCCATGAACCTATTACTTGATTGTATGATAATGAGTATTGTTCCCCCACCGGAGAGTTAGTGTGGGTACCAATCACGATGGTCTCGGTCAAGACAAAGTTGGTATCGAGGACTAGGTTCATTGAACTCGATGTAGCAAAATGAGTCTAGTTGAGTCTCGTGGAACGGTATGGGTACGTCTTTACTTTTTTTTGAGAGGCTATAGGACTTTAGGAAATCCCTCTATTTGTTCTTGTCTTATTTCATGCTATGATTTGATTCCAATTAGTATTTGGCGATTCAAATTGGTATCTAACGTCTTTCACTCTTCTGTCTGCAGATGGGTAATACTTGATTCAACGGCGTCAGGCCCGTAGCTCCCATAAATGCTCTGGTTGAGGAATCTGCAATGAGAGGTCGCGGTCGAAGTAGGGGTAGTGGAAGAACTAGGGGTAGAGGCCGTGGAAGAGTAGAACCTGCTGGAAATGGATATCCTGTTGAGAATTCTCCTATGAATGAGAACCCTCTTGCGCATCACGAAGAGATAGAGGAGAATGTTGATGTTGAGGATTTGGGACAAGAGGGAGAGGTGCAGGCTGAGACTACAAGTGTTCCTCCTTTGGATCCATTGTTAGCTCAAAAGATCATGTTGTTCTTAAAGGGATTTGTTGGTCCTGGAGTGCTTTCTTCTGCTCAAGCAACTCAAGCTCCTACTAATCCTCCTGTTGCTAGCACTGCGCCCAAGGTGGGTGGTACTGGAGGTAATGATGCTTTCTTCCATCCTTTGTTGGGTTTTGTTATGACTGGTAATGAGCATGAAATGTTGACTAAGTTTCTGAAGCTAAAGCCTCCTGTGTTTCTTGGTTCTGAGAACGAGGATGCTTATGAGTTCATTTTGGATTGCTATGAGAGGCTACATAAACTGGGTATTGTTCATCAGCACGGGGTTGAGTTTGTGTCTTTCCAACTTCAAGGTGAGGCTAAGCAGTGGTGGAGAGCTTATATGGAATGCATATCTTCTACTTTACCTCCACTTACTTGGACCCAATTTCATGCTCTATTTTTAGAGAAGTATATGCCTAGGAGGTTGATCGATTGAGCGATTGCAAGAAAGATGAGTTTATGGCATTGGAGCAATGTGGTATGACTGTGGCTGCTTATGAGGCCAAGTTCCATGCTTTGTTTAGATATGCTACTCAATTGGTGACTACGGAGGAAGAGAGAATCCGGTTATTTATTAGGGGACTAAATTCTGAGTTGCAAGTATTATTTGTTCATATGACTTCTGCAGGGAGAAGCTTTAAAGAGGTGAGAGACTATGTTAAGAAAGTGGAGGGGGTGAGGCCAGACGGTTAAACTAAGGCATGGGCAAAAAGGGCAAAGAACTCGAGTAACTTTCAAGGTTCTTATTCCAAGGGGTACGAAAGACCAACATTTGCAGCCAAACCAATTCAGTCCGCAATGCCTCCCTCTATAGGTAGTTACTCAGAAACTCCACATCATAATTTTCAGGATAACCAGGGAGTCGGGCCTTCGATGAGCGGCATACCATCTTTTGATCGTACTTGTTACAACTGTGGAGTACCTGGGCATATGAGGAGTGATTGTCCCCACCCACATGTGTTCGATTCCGCGCAACAGTAGTCTAGAGCAGTGGTACCCGCAGGGAATGATAATAATTGTCGAGGGCGTCCACAAGATGGGTGAGGAGGTAATCAGCGAACGTAGTTAAGTTTAGGTGTGTCTCTGTGATTTCTATCATAGTCTAGAGGGGTACTTCTGTCTTATCTCTAAAATTTATTCAAAATTAAGTATTTAAAGTCATAGTTCAAATATGGTTTGATAAAATCCAAAATATCTTTTACACTGTGTATATATCTTGTGAAGAATTTCTTGGGCAAACATATATATATATATATATATTTAAAGATTATACAAATGATTAATGATAATCCAAATTTATTTATTTTTCCTATAAAAAAACCCTACCGTACAAAAAAATAAATAATAAGTGGTTCTGGTAGAATGATCAATAATAATTTGTAAACTCACATTATGAATTAATGATATACTATTGAGTGAATATATGTTGTAATTAGAAGGATTCTTACACATGTTTTACCGATTTTATGACAGCCAGTCTACTGTAATTGTTCTCCTCTATCGGGGTTTAGGACTAAAAGTTTAGGCATGTAAAGTCTATTTAATATCAATGTGTACATGATGGTAAAATATGAACGTTACTCCATTTCATTTTTTTTTTGTTATATCTGTCACCGATTTTACATTGACAATCAACCACTCTATTGGGGATTAGGATTGAAAGCTCATGCACGCAAAGTTCAAGTAATATCAAGTGGTACCTTATGATACAATATGAAGCTTACAACATGCCATATTTTGTTGTTTTTTTTTGTTATTTCTATCCCCAAATTCACTAGTTTTACGTTGACAATCAACTTAATTGTTTTCCTCTATCAGGTTAAGACTAAAAGCTCATGCACGTGTAGTTTAAGTAATACACGTCATCATTATTGGCTAAAAGAGTCAACTAAAACCACTTCATTGAAAAGTATAGATACAATATTTTTTTTGAATCCTTAAATATTAATTCCATCAAACGAATAATGACAAACAAATTCATATTTTTTCTATAAAAATAGCCCTCGCGAAAAAAAGTGTTTTTTCAAATGTTTTAAAATAAGTTCTAAAATAACATTATGAATTAATGAAATACTATAGAAAGAATATATGTCGTAATTAGAAAGATTGTCATATTTTGTTTTGTTATTTCCATCATCAAATCCATTAGTTTTACGCTGACAGTCAGCCTACTACACTCATCTTTCTCTATCGGGGCTTAGCACCGAAAGCTCATGTACATAAAATTTAAATAGTATTATCATCATCAATGGCAGAATCACGTGTATTCAAAAGGTGTAAACTGACACCACTTCACTGAAAAAGTATACTATGTTGATAGTTGAAAAGTCTTACTTATATACACTATGTATTGGATCTCTTTATATATTTGCACATATATTTTGTCATGTTTTGTGTTTGTTATCTCCATCACCAAATTTACCGATATTATGTTTGCAGTTAGCCTACTACAAACATTTTTTTCTATCGGGGTTTAGAATTGAAAGCTCATGCAGGTAAAGTTCAAGTAATACCAATATGTACCTTATGATATAATATAAACCTGACAATATGTCATATTTCATTTTGTTAATCTTATCATTATATTCAACTGTTTTTTTATTGACTGTCAGCCTACTGCAAGTGTTTTCCTCTATCAAGGCTTAGAACTGAAGCTCATGCAGATAGAATTTAAGTAATACACATCGTCATCAGTGGTAGAGCCACACATATTCAAAAAGAGTCAACTGACACCGCTCCACTAAAAAGTATAGATACTATGTGTTGTGTATATGTCTAAATATTATTGACAATCCGAATTCATATTTTTTCTATAAAAGATACCACCAAACAAGTGGTTTTGTCTAGAATATTTTTAAATAAGTTCTTGAATCACATTAAGAATTAATGGAATACTACTGAGTGAATATATGTCATAACTAGAAAGATTGTCATATTTTGTTTTATTATTTCCATCAGAATTCACCAGTTTTACGTTGACAGATAGTCTACAATAATCGTCTTCATTTATCGGGGATTAGGATTAAAAGCTCATGCATGTAAAGTTTAAATAATATTCATTATCATCAATGACGAAACCATATGTATTCAAAAGATATACTATGTAGATAGGTTAAAAGTTTTATTTATATACATTCTATTTATATAATCCCTAAATTTACTCGTATGTTTATTTTTTTATGTTTTAACACCCCTTGAAAAAAATAGTTTATCCATTTCAGTCAACGTATAATATTAAGTTGATAGTCACTAAAGTACAAACAAGATTGTGGCATGTAAACCATACTCTAAATAAACCATTTGTAGCCGTCATTTTCATTTTAAACTTATAAAAAACACACACACAAGAAGTACTTTTTCTTGTCCTAAAAGAATCAAAATTCACTTTATGTTTGTCCTAAAACAAGGTGAATTGTGCATTTAAAGAATCGATGGAAGATCCAATGATGGATGGAAGAGATGAGGTGTTGGTTTCACCACTTGGTGGAATCCCACAACAAAGAAATGCCCATTTCTTAAATCCAATTGTTAATTCAAATGAATGAACGAATTTGAAGCCTCCTTCAATTCCTTTTCCATCCTAATCTGAGTGGCTATTGAAAGTCTCCGTTCATGGTTGCAATGGATGGAGGGATCAACAAATGAAATGGAAAGAATGGGTTGAACTGATGGAGGCTATCCATCACCCTGTGTGGAAAGCTTCAGGAATTTACAGAGCTAATAAGAGTTAAATTTATAGAGTCCAGACATATAAAAATTTGATTTTTGGGTTGGAGGCTATCCATCACCCTGTGTGATACTAATAGTTTTGTGTTTCCATGGGGTGAAGCTACTGTTACTATTGAAGACATGATATTTTTGGGACGGTTTTCTGTTTTGGGTGACACTGTTTTGTCCCACCTTCAATCCCATGAGTTGGTAGAGATTAAAGAAAATCTTGAAAATGCTTGAAGGGATCTTATTGGATTGAAGACTAATAATCAGAGTAGGTGGTAGAATTTTTTCATGAATAGTGGTAAGGATTATGAACATGAAGATTTTCTTACTCTTTGGTTATCAAGATTTGTGTTTCCCTGTAAAATAGGTGCTTATGTTTTTTTAATAGCTGTTAATCTAGTTAGAGGTATTCGACTAGCGCTTGCTCCTGCTTTTCTTGCTAGTATATATAGGGACTTGGGCTCATTGAAACAGGTTATGATAATTGCTTCATCAGAAGTGCCAGGTAGAAAAAGAGACAGATTTGACAGTTATAAACCTAGTCTTTGGTCGCCATTGTTCTTTGTTCAAGTTTGGGCTTGAGAGAGGATGGTATCTTTGCAGCCAGAGCAGACTCAAAATTAAAATATAGTTAGTGGGGTGAGAATAGGCTGATGGCATAATGTGAAACAATTGGGTGTAAATTAATGTGAGGGCTACTATTGACTCATCTAGAGAGTTTTTTCTGTAGAGGCCATACGTCTTAGCTGTGGAAAGTTGGTCGATTCCCAAGTTTTACAAGGATAAAGATGAATGGACAATAGTTGGAGGGAAAAATTTGGATATAGAAATGGAGTCTTTCGTTCGATGTTTGAGAGTATTTGAGCTTGTTGGTTTTGATTGTCAAGAGCCATATTGACCAAATCGGGTAGCAATGTAATTTGGATATGATCAAGACTTCCGTAAATGGATTCCTCGCTCGCTTTCAAGTCCAGAACTTGCCTTGTACAACTACAGCAGACCTGCTAATTCTGATTTGAGGTTATACTATCCATCTAGGCTGTTTGAACTGGATGTTACTGTTAGGTTTTAAAGGTGTAAACAAGAAATGAAGGGTTGTCACCTTGCCGAAGGGTCGTGACCTTTATGAAAGGTTGTGTCTTTTCTAAAGGATTGTGACCATTTGAAAGGTTGATTCTTTTCCAAAAGGTTGTGACCTTTCTGAAAGCTTGTCTTTTTTCCAAAAAGTTGTGAACTTTACCCTTTGTTGGTTATAAATAAAGAAGCTCTCTCATTTTTCTGCATCAAAATCTTCCTTCCTCTTGCATACATTTCCTACAAAACAAAATCGATCGATCGTGTCTTTGTGTGTGATTCGTTGCTGTCATTTTGAGTTCATTGAAATTATTGATGTTTGAGGTACCACTACTTCTTTAATGGTTTATCCGTTTTATCTTGGGAGGAATTAATCTACAACCTAGGGTACTTGAGAGGATGAAATTTCTTAAGGACACACAATGGGTTCTGTGGACTCGGATAGTTCTTTTCTTTTTCTTTTCATCTTTTATTTTTTCTGGTTTGCTAATCTGGATACAGGAGACAACAAGCTTAAGAAATTTATATTGATGGTATTTCCTGTGGTAAGGAAATTACTTTTATTTTCGTGTTCTTTTTGTAGAAAAAAAAGAAAGAAGAAAAAGAGAATTATTTTATCATATGATAAAAGAGATTTGGGATGAATTTGTACTACTGTAATATATTTGAGTATAATTTATGTAGTACGTTTCCCTTGGATGAGTAAGATTATTTTTATTTTCTTCCCAAGTGTATTGAAGCATTGCACCCCTTCAGTTTTCTTTTCAATTTGAAAAATTATTTTGTGCATAAAGGTTAGATACGCACTTCAATTTTTTTCCTATATTCTTGGTTTTTTATAACTATGAAAAGAAGTAAATGAACAAATGTTGTCTCCTAACAATATTTGAACATGAGTTTAGTTTCTCACTGAAATTCAATGTCTTCTAAGAAAAGTTGGAATATGATGAAAACTGGGAAATAAAGAAAAAATTAGCAAGAAAAGTGACTTGCATGGAATCATTACTGACAGATATAATATGATTCAATGAGAGTAAAAATCAGGTTCTATCTTTATTTCCCTTGATTATTATTTTTTTCTATCCTTTATAAGTTATGCGAGTTATTTCATAAATGTTAGGATAGATGGTTATTATGTGATGATCTCAGAATATATCTTTATTATTATTGATATGTATTCTGTTTAGAGGAGGAAAAAAAACTTTTGTAATTTTCTACTCCATCTGAAATTTGATTGTGTCTAACTTTTGTACACTAAAATGTCTTCTGATTTTTTACTCCTTTGGTTTGAAGAATGTAAGAACTTCACGAACAAATCAGATTGTGCATTGGTTTGAAGAATATAGAAACTTCACCAATTTGTTAAATACTCTATTTGAATGAATATTCTTACTTGAAGAGTACAAATTCTTCGTCAGGAAGATTAAGGCTAAATGATTTGAAAAAGATAAAATTTTCATCATTAGCTAAAAACAGTGTTGCATTTGAAGTTTCTGGAGATTAAAACCTTTTTGATTTACTACTCTGTCTGAATGTGAAATTGATTCAAAGAATATAAAAACTTCATCAGAATTCAAGTTTCATTCGGTTAACGATTAGAATAATATAAAAACTTTATCGTTAAACTAGAAACAAGTTGTATAAATATTGAATCTTTATTGTTAGTATTCTAAATACTAAGTGGTCTGTCTAATTGTGACAGAAAGTGGGAAAACACTAGTGACATAAAATTAATGATTTTTGTGCCTGCAATGGGTGTTTCTATGGATTAAGTCTCCAAAAGAAGGCTTTGTGTTGCCAAAGTGTATTTTGATGGTATAAAATTTGAAAGCATGAGAAAAAATATGTGGAAAATAATTTCAAATACTTAAAAATTACTTTTGAGAACAAATTTAAAATGTGGGGGGTTCTTTACTTGTGATAAAGACAAAATTAGACTTACTATCTAATTTAAATGTGAAAGTACAAGATATGAAATTTAATGACATTTTTGTAATATGTTAGACCCACAAAATTCTTAGAGTATATTTGATATTTTGGTCGTTGAGTCTCTCTTAACTAGTATATGATATGACTAGTATAAAACCACTTAATTATATTACTCGTTCAAAAGAATTGTATTATTTGATGAGAAAGTGTCACTTAAAATATTTTGATTTTTCATAAAAAGATATGTCAATTAAAATAAATTTATTTGTATAGACCTGGACATTGGTCAAAAGTGATGTGTTATAAACAAACATTTTGGTCAGATTACCCTTATTCGACTAATGAGACTATGGTCTTGGGTAATTTTATAAAAAAATTGAATGTTATGGAAAGGTCCTTCTGAAAAGGACAGTTGGCAAGGTGCTGACTCTAAAACTGTGTTTGTATTTGACAAAGTTATAAAAAGTAAAATATTTGTAGGAAAAAGTTACCTCATGGAAGGTCTTTTCAAACCAAGTATTTCTCTTTGTTCTTTGTTGCTTGTATCATATTGTTTATGACATGAACACTTGGGACATGTCAATTACAAAACCTTGAAAAACCTGATCAACTTAGAAATCTTGCCTAACTTCTAGTGCAATAAATCAAAATGTCAAGTATGTGTTGTTGAAAGGAATTTTAATCCCTTAGAATTGATTTACAGTGACATTTGTGATATGAAGTCAACACCATCTCGTGGTAGGAAAAAGTGTTTCATAAATTTTATTGACAATTGCACTAGCTACTATTATGTGTATTTGCTAAATGGTAAGGATGAAGCAATATAAACATATAGGCAGTATAAAACTGAAGTTGAAAATCAGTTGGATAAACAGATTTTAATGATTAGAAAAGTGGTAGATGTGGAAAATATGAATCTTCTTTTGCAGAAATATATTTGGAAATGCAATCATCCATTAAATTACTGCACATAATCACCTCAATCTAATGAAATTGTTGACAGGAAAAAACTGAACTTTAAAGAAACTGTTGAATGTCCTACTTATAAGTTCAGGTTTACCACAAAATTTGTGGGGGGTTCTATCTTTATAGAAAAAGAGAACAACAAAATCTTTCTTCTTGACAATGAGTCCATCTAGTCGAAGAAGATATGTTTTCTGTGGACTCATCCTTTTTGGAAAAAGGCTGTCAATAGTAGGGTAGATTCAATCTAGAGCAACCACATTTGAGAGTTGGTTGATCTTCCTCCAAGAAATGAACCTTTGGGTCCAAAGTGGATCTACAAAAGGAAAAGAAAGTTGATGAAACTATTGACAAATACAAATAAAGACTTGTTGTCATAGGCTCTAGACAATAAGAAAGCTTTGATTGTTTTGACACATAATAGCTACTAACTAGGATTACATCAATTCAAATGTTAATTGTGCTAGTTGCGGTATATGGCCTTCAAATTCGTCAAAATGGATGTGAAAACTTTTTTTTAAAATGGAGAATTAGAGGAAGAAATTTACATGGAGTAACCCGAGGGCTTTATGGTTCCTGGTAAAGAAAAGAAAGTTTGTGAACCTGTTAAGTCACTTTGTGAACTAAAAGCAAGCGCCCAAATAACGACATGCAGAGTTTGACCAAACTATGTTGGCAAATGAATTCAAGATTAATGAATATGATAAATGTTTTTACATTAAAGACACTCCAAGTCACAAGGTCATTGTTTGTTTTTATGTTGATCATCAAAAGAGACATTTCTGACATAAATGCTACTAAGCATATGCTAGAAAGTAACTTCGATATGCAAGACATTGAAGTTACTTGTTATGACCCTAAAATGAAATAAGATGAACTACAACTTCACATGTGTTTTGGAAGTTGGTAATTTGTTAAAATGATGGGTTTTGGCTTTTGAGGCTTGAAGAGTTTTGAGGTCGAACGCCAAGGGACGACCATGACGTTCGAAAACTAGTCTTGTGAGCTTATGTGCTCTAATTTGTGTATTGTTGTCCCGAGTTTTGTTTGAAAACTTTGGGGAGTCAACGTCAAGGTACGTGTTAGACTCCATGTTGTTGAAGGCCTTTTCTATTTTGGTTATGGTGCTTTGGCTTGTGCCAAGCCAAGGATGGAAGGGCCTTAGCCAAAGGCCAAGGCTTCCAACCTTGGCTAGACACTGACTAAAGGCTTAACGGGCCACTTCACGGCCAGTGGTATTGACGACGGCTCGTGAAGGATGTCGTGGAGATGCCTTGGTGGCATGTCAGGCAAGGCGCTTTGGCCAAGCCACTGCCCCAACTTTCACGGACCACTTCACGGCCAGTGGTCTTGACCACGGCTCGTGAAGGTGACTTAGCCTGAGGGGGCTTGGAAAGGAAAAGTTTGCCACTGCCTCAAGGACCACGGGCATCACCACGAGCCGTGGTGCCCCTTCACGGCCCTTCCAAGTAGGCGTGGTCTCTGGCGGGGCTGCCCAAAATTGGGGCATTTAAGTAATTCCCCTTTTTATTATTATTAAATGGGGTTGATTTTTAAAGGTTTATATCATTATTATATATAGTTTTAATTCCTAAAACTAGTCTTTTACTCATTATTTCCCCAAATCAAAACAAGAGTTCTTCCTCTCCCAAAACATTTCTCTCTAACTCAAGGAAGAAGTCGTCAATTATCTTGGGGAATCTTAGTAAAGGTATGGTAGTTCTTTATCTAGGGCACACTATCACCCTAGAGCCAATTCCAAAATAGTTTCAAGTTTTCAAAGTTTATGAAAAAGCCTTTTTCTCACTCAAACTCAAGGGTTCTTGCATGAAATTATTTCAAATGATAAGATATTTTATTATTGATGTTTAATTGATGTTTTAAGGTGAAAAACTCTATGAACCCTTGATTTCACAAAATCTCTAAAGTTGGTTTATGAAGTGGGTTTATTGTTTATGATTGAATGATGATGGAATTATGCTTAGATTGAGTTGAATAGTTGATTTCTATTATTATATATGCTTATCTATTGTGAATTGTTGGAGAATTGAGGAATGGTGATTGTGGCTTTTGAAAAAGGGTAAGTGGACCTAACTTCATTGTTAATGTAGAATTGATATAGAATTGTGATAGATTGATGTGTGATCCACTTATGGTGGAGGTGTTTACTTATTGAATGTATTGGGTTTATGGCCTTGGAGGGATTATGTGAGGAATTGAAGTGTTGACATGATATCATATATGTGAATGTGATGTGAAGGATTTGAATAAGAATCAAATGAAGTAAAAGTAATCATGTTGTGAATATAAAGGTGTTCATGTGATCCCAAGGTGATCTTATATAAAGTGTTATTGTATTGTGATTGAAACTATGTCCTCTCTTATTGTTCATATGTGATGATGGAATGTGAATGATCTCTATAATGTGATGTATGTCTTGAATTGGTAGACCTAGGTGCCTCTTCTTGAAACATGAAAGCTATGGAATGTGATCTCTTGACTTGGTAGGCTTAGGCATCCTTTTATTGAGTAATTAATGCATCTTGGCTTAAGTGTCTAATTGTGCATGAATTGGTAGTCCTAGATTGGTAACCTCTTCTTAAATAAGTGAATGAATGCATGTCTAGGATCGTTAGACCTAAGTTTGTGCCCTTCTATATATGAGTAATGAGGCATTCTAGGCTATGTCTTGAACCGGTAGACCTAAGCATAGTGCCCCTTCATGATGAGTCTAGGACCCTATGTGAATGTGAAACCTTGAAGTGGTAGACCTAATGGTGGTAACCTCCTTCTTGTGTAAAATGATAGATTTAGAGTTGGTGGACCAGAACGGTAGAAAGCCCTCTCTAAGAAAGTCAATGAGCTATCCTTAGTGAACCTTGATCGGTAGATCCTTGTGGTGCCCTTCTTGGTGGATGTGCAATGGGTCGGTAGACCTAATGATAATGCCCTCTCTAGTACATACATGTGAATGAAATTACTCTATGGGAACTAAAGCTAAGCACCGAGTGGATATGGTTAAGATGGTAGCTCTTCCCAAGTATGAGGCAAGAGTACAATAAACGTCTTTAGATATCCCCTAAACCATGTACCTACATGGGTTGTGTACTAGTTCTACCCTTGGCAAGTAGAACACCTTCCACGGAGTAGGGTAGACTCCGAATTCCATGCCTAGATAGTATGGTTTATGTCGGTTAATGCCCATTCCCATCATGTGGGATGTGCACTCAAGTCATTGGATAGGTTCTACAACGTGTAGGTAGTAGTATGGGATGCTATCTACACATGGCACAAGTAGGCTTTGAAGATACTAAAGTGAGTTCCCTAAGCCTTAATGGCTATTGTATGAAAGTCCTCTAAATGCATAAATGTGTCCTAAATGACTCTAAAGAAGAATGTTGACTTGTCATCCTTTTAATGTGTTGAGTGTCTCTCTTATATTAAGGAAATGAACTATGTAGCATGTTGTATTGAAATGTAAAGGTTCTTGTCTATTGTGGCCTTGAGGAACACTTAGGTGTGCTTGAAGAGGTTGTATGGGCGGCCACTTCATGTCTTACTTAAGTGTGTCTTAGGGTAACTTTAGATAGAGGTCCTAAGATCATGAAATGATTTGTTTTGACGAATATGTTTATGTGTTGAATATTAGTACTAGTTGTGCATGATGGCTTGTGATATGAAGCATGATAAGTGGTAAGTTCACGTTTGGTGGCCTTTGGATGATGCTTTAGTGTGGATGGTGGTATGGGATGCTATCCATACATTGTAGAAAGTGTTGTCCAAGGGTTACTTGAGGTGATTGGTTTAAGGTGAAGTAATGGGTTATATGTGGAGTATGTGCTAAATTGGATAATGACTTGTATGTTGGTTATGGTTGAGTATTGTGACTCTTATACTTGAATTTTCATGAAGTTTTACCAAATGGCATAAAGCATGTTTCTCCAATAAATGTCCCTTTTAGCATGTTTTTGCATGGCTTCCATACTTAGTGCTTAATTGTGCGAACCCAATTTCTTCCCTTTTTGACTATAGTGTAGGGATTGGAGATATTGGTGTGCTATGGATGATGGAGAGATTTCTAAGGTGTTTGAAGATGAAGACTTGGTGAGTCCTCAAAAATTCGAGGACAATACCCTACATGTTCCTTTTATGTCTTTCAGTATTGTTTAAAGTTTTGTAAGGGATTATGAGACATAGGTGTATAAAGTTAGAAGTCTTTCGCTTGCTATTTTAATGAATGTATCTTCGTGTGTGAAGAAAGTTTTTAATTCTTCTCTATTTTTAAGTGTCGTATGCAATGAATGATCTAAGAGGCTTATATTAGACCTCTTCGATGTCGAATACACCGATTATGACTAGGGGGTGCTCTCGGGTCGTGACATTACTGATGTGATTGAAAAGGTACTTGACAAAGTTCAAGTATTTGGATTTCCATATTGTCAAGACTCCAATAAATGTGAGTTTTGTACTTCAAAAGAATGAAGGAAAAATTGACTCACAATTGGATTATGCTAGAGAATTGAGAAGCATGAGATATAGCATGAAGTGTATGCGATCAGATATAGCATGTGCTATTAGTAAACTCAGTCGGTTCACAAGTAATCTTAATCAAACTCATTGGATGACAATGAAAAGAGTTTTGGACTATTTAAAACATAGTCCAAAAAATATATGGTTTCTATTAATATATTTTCTAGGTCTATATTAAATATTTTATTTCTCATTGTATTTTAGTAAATTCATTTTAAAAGATTTGAAAACTACAAAAAATATATGGTTTCTGTTAATAAATTTTAATAAACCAGCTAGTATTTCTTAATTATATTATTAGACTAGCTATTTGACTTTTCTTATATTTTATAAGTTCAAAATAATTAGTTAATGTTTTTATTTTTTGTTATTATTATTATTATTATTATTATTAGCAATATTATAATTTTTATATATATTTAATTTATATTAAAAAATATAAAAATAAACTTAACTCTCAACTCTCAACTCTCCACACCCACTACCCACTACCCACCCCACTTCCCCGTATTTCCCCTAAACAACCTGCACATAACACACCCACACTAGAAACAATCAGCAAACAAGAAAAACAAAAAAAACCTACTACCCTAACCCTTACAAACATACACACTACAATACATATACATATATATACACAACCTACACACACAAAAAAACCACACCTAACATATATACAGACAAACAAAAAGACAACTACAAAAAGAAAAAAGAGACCAAACATACACGACACACAGAAAAACACAATCCATACTAGATTACTCTAATACCCACGCACAACAACAAAATATTTGTGGGTGTTTCAATCGAGCTTCAGTCAAATCTTGTTGTACTTATTTTCTTCATTTGATTTTCAAATTTACCTTATCTCTTTAATTTATTTATGAAAGTTGATGTAATTATGTGATAAGTTTTTTTTATAGTTTTGTTTCCTTCATAATTTGATGGAAATGAGTATTGACATCTTTAGTTTATTTTGAGAGTTAAAATAAACTACTCTCAATCTTGAGTTATATATTTATGTTATTACTTAGTGCAAATCTTCAAAAGATGAATAAAATCCCATTATTATGTAAGAATTTATTTTGTTGTTATTCAACTTTGTTGTGCCTAAGCCATTGTTTTTATGACATTATTGTAGCTTAATGTTAATATCAATTTTATGTTCTAATTTATGTATTAGTTTTTTTGGATAAATAGGTCATTACCCAAATGAACAAAAAATGGGTTATGTTGTTAAACTTAAATTTACTCCATTTTGGATTAGTTTAATCATTTGATATGCTAATTAATTAATTAAAAGTATCATCAATTAATATAATAATGAAATAAGAAGATTAGTTGTCTAGAATTCACAAAAAATAAGAGTAAATAATTTTAATACTAGATGAGTTTTATGCACATTAAAAATATTTGTTTTCGATTAAAAATGCGATTGCGCATCTTTTTTGAGACACTGAGAAAAAACTCAAGGATGCAGTGACACACCTTGTCAAAAAAATTAATAACTTTCATTAATTTAAAATAAAATCACTTATAGATAAAATTATTAGGTGTGATGCAAAGAAGACAGTTATGCCTCTAAATGTCAAGACCAAGAATGCAGTTACGCATCTAGGTTGAGACCTACAAAAGTTTAGCAGTAAAAAATGTGAGCAAATCATGGCCTATAGTAATATATCCAAAAAATAATTTAAGTCAAGTATAAGTCAATAAAAGAGATTGTGCTACAACCACGGGACTCGAGGGATACCGAACACCTTTCCCTCGGTCAACAGAATTCCTTACCTGAATTTTTAGTTCGCAGACCAAAATAAAGAGTCATTTGCTTTTGATTAGAGATTTAAAAAAAGGTGACTTGGAACACCATAACTCAATTCCAAGTGGCGACTTTGAAAAAATAAAATGATCCCTAATCAATACCGTCACTTAAATTGGAAAACCCTATCCGCCGTTCGAAAAAGGGGTGTGACATGCTCCTCACATGGTTGCCGATTCCAGGGGTCAGATGAATGAGTTTCTATATGGAGTATCAAACCTGGTGAAGATAGAGTGTAGAAATGCTATGTTGCTGGAAAATATGAGAATCTTTAGGGTCATGACTCATGCTCAGCAGGTTGAGGGTGATAAGCTTAGAGAACATGCTAAGGAGAACAAGAAGGCTAGGATCGGAAACTATGACTATTCTCAGCAGAAATCAGGTGGTGGAAATTGCTCGCAGGGTCATCATAATTTTATAGCTCCAGCACCTTCATCAGCTAGTTTTCCATCTTATAAATTCAGATAAGATCAGAAGGGTAGGCCATCAGGCTCTAAGTCTCAGGAAAGTGTTTCAGGTACCAAAACCTACCCAACTTACCCTAAGTGTGGTAAGAACCATCCGGGCGAGTGCCTTGCAGGAAAGGAAGGATGCTTTCGATGTGGTCAGTCTAGTCACAGGTTGAGAGATTGTCATTCGAAAGAGGGTCAAGGAGGAAATGGTAGACCTCAGTCCACAACTTCAATGGCACCAGCAAGTCACCCGACTCAGCAGGGTAACTTATCTGGTACAGGTGGCGGACAGCTCGAGAAGAGGCTCTATGCTCTTCTGGCTCGCCAGGGTCATGAAGATTCTCCTGATATAGTTACTAGTACGTTACAAGTCTTTGATCTTGATGTTTATGTTTTGTTAGATCCAGGGGCTACTCTTTTCTTTGTAACTCTTTATATAGCAGTCAAGTTTGATGTTAGTCCAGAAACTCTCTCAGAACCTTTCTCAGTCTCTACTCCAGTCGGTGACCCAGTTATAGCTAGACGGGTATACTGAAATTGCTCTGTCACAATCTCCCCGAAAGTCACCTCAGCAGATCCTGTAGAGTTAGAAATGGTAGACTTCGATGTCATTCTAGGCATTGATTGGTTACATTCCTGTTATGCCTCAGTCGATTGTAGAACTAGGATTGTTCATTTTCAGTTTCCAGACGAACCAATCTTAGAATGGAAGAGTACTAGCCTTGCGGCTATGGGTTTATTCGTTTCTTACCTTAAGGCTAGAAAGATGATCTCTAAGGGTTGTCTCTATCATTTAGTTTGTGTTAAGGATTGAAGCTTCGAAACCCCAACTCTTGAGTCAGTTCCTACAATTAATGAGTTTCCAGAAGATCATCCCGGAGTTCCTCCCAATAGAGAAATCAACTTTCAAATTGATCTCCTTCCAGATACCCAGCCTATCTCCGTTTCTCCTTAAAGAATGGCTCCAACTGAGCTTAAGGAATTGAAAGAACAGTTGAAATACCTTCTAGATAAGGTCTTCATCAGTCCTAGTATTTTGCCATGGGGTACACCAGTATTGTTCGTGAAGAAGAAAGATGGTTCTCTCAGAGAGTGCATTGACTATAAGAAGTTGAACAAGGTCACAATCAAGAATAAGTATCTCATTATGTAGAAGGATCCACTAATCCCATTATGTAGAAGGATCCTGCTAATCCGATTATGTAGGACGATATTGGTAAACTAAATCCCATTATGTAAAAAAGTCCTGCTAATCCCATTATTTATGAGGGTTCTGCTAATATAAATACCATTTTGTAGGAGGGTCCTGCTAATCTCCTTATGTAGGAGGGACCTGCTAATCCCATTATGTATAAGGGTCCTACTAGTCCCATTATCCAGGAGAGTCCTGATAGTCTAAATCTCATTACTTAGGATGATCTTGCTTAATAGAATCATCAAATAGAATCACAACTCTTTTTTTGTCCTAGTTTGCACGAGAAAAATACTATTTAAGCTATTAGCATAAATGAGAAATGATTATAGCAAAGAAAAATGCATGACATAGATGTAGTTTGGGCGCTTGTTCTCTAAAAATTATAGATGATAGGGTGTTTGTTCCCTAAAATGCCTCTAGGGTATTTGTTCCCTAGTAATAAGAGTAATTGTGTTTTACAAATAAAAACATGTCCAGTTTTTAAATTGCGGAACTTTGAAACTCTTTTTAATTTATTATTTTTTTATTTTTTGATTTTTTTAAAAAAAATGATCTAATTTCGTTCCTTCAAAGATATAATATTTTATACTCTCAGACCGAGCCATATTGTAAGACTGTCTATGTATCTTGTATAGCAAGAATCAGGTCAAACGTAGTTCATAAAAATAAGAAATTATTCTTCTTTTTTTTAAAAAAAAAATTTGGGAAAGGAATCGGTTCATGTTCGATAATGTCTTGACTTTAGTTGGTACCAACAATTAGTATTATGCATATGAACCACATTCAACTACTTTCAAACAAATATGAGGCCAACTTTGAGTAATCCATATAGTTTCAGATGGTATCTCAAACATATTTAAGTATTTGATCAGTTCATCTTGCATAAATGTAGGGACTAGAACTATTCATATCCTCATGTTTCAACTGCCCTTGCCAAAAATGAAAGTCCTACTTCACACAATAGAATAATTTAGATTGTAGGACATTTTTGAAAGTCACTCACACTCCAAAAGATGTTCAATGCATGAGATTGAGATACCATATGCTTGGCCCTTATGTAAGAATCCACTAATGTGAGAACACAAAACATGAGATCAAATAGGACTTGTCATTGGCTTGTAATGTAGGCTTAGGGAAATGTAGGATATTCATTCGGGATAAAGTGACTATTTCCTCCTTAAAATTTGCACAATGCTCTCAATATTTTTCATTTTCACATTTGACCTTTCTTTTCTTACAAGTTTCTCCTAATTTTTATTTTTTCATTTCCTCTCCTTTTCGTTGGAGGTTTTTTTTTTCGTTTTAGCTTTTTTTTTGTCAGTTTTTTGGACTTTCGCATATTTGACCTTTTCACTTTGTTACCAAACTTAGATCTTGACACTATGTGGATAAATGATAGTACTCTCAAGGAGGTAGGGCCAAGAAATAGTGCATTTATGCACTCAAAAGGATATATGCTAAGATGTGATTATTCAAATAAAAAAAGGTTATGCGCAAAATGGGAGTTCCATGGATAAGCTTGAAAGGAACAATTGGATCAAAGAAAGCCTATAATCCTTTTCCCAGTTAAATGTTGCTCAAAATTTCGTCTCAACCAACATTCGGGCCAAGTTCTAAATCAACAAAGCCATGCCATTGAATATTATTTCTAAAGCTCACCACACAATGCACATGAAACAATGAGGTCGAATTTGTTTTAGTCTTAACTTTAAGCAAGATAATTTCTCAAGTAATACATATATGCATCAAGAGTTACCAAAAGAAGTCTATAGGTCACAACAAATTTGGCCCGTCTTGCCAAATAATTTAACACTTTCTTTCTGTTTATTTATGCACATTTCTATACATGTTGGTTCTAACCAAGTAAAAATTTTCTAGATAAAAAAAATCCCATTTTTTGCCCCAGTTTTTGTGATGAGGACTGTTTGGATTTCTTTTCTTAGTTGGACCGAACCTTAAAATAAGGCTGCCTACGTTTCTTGTCAAAGCAAGAATCAGGTAAACGTAGTTTAGAAAGATTATAAACACAACATAATTTTTGAGAAGAAATACTTTTTTTAAAAAAGAAATTTTTAAAAAGGATCACTGAACCTGAGAAAGGTTGCCTTGTATCTCATCGAGGTGGAGAATCAGGTGTGCGTAGTTCGTTCAGATTGGACAGTTAAAAAAAACTTTAAGATATTAAAACTTCATGTAGCACATAAAATTATCTAAGTGGTCAATTAAGAGAGGGATAATTGTCCTAAACGGACCCAACTCTTGCTTTAGGTCTCACTAAGTCAAAAATGCAAATGATGCAAATAAGCGAAGCCTACTAGGGATAAGCATGTCTATATTCCAGTCTTACTAGGCTCAAACCTGAACAAGATAGATATCTAGACTAACTTACCCGAGTGGACAACTCGAGCCAGTAAGGGGTAACTTATCGGTAACAACACTATTCCGACTTCATTGCTGGTCCAACCCTGATTAACATATGTTACTAAAAGTCTTTCACTGGGTGTCAAGACACTCCAGCTTTATCTCAATTAAAAGTAGGATGCATAACTGCATTCCAGTGAATATATGTGATGTGTCACTAGAGACTCAGAGTGGTGTACGACAGAAAACAATAATTTATAATATAGTTCAACAATATCATATCAATAAATGATCAACAAGTAGCACATTAGGTCATTATACACAATATATCCAAAAAATACAATATTAAAATCAAGTAAGAGCCAAATAATAAAGTTCAAATTCTGGTTATCCCCCAGTGGAGTCGCAGAGATGTCACACCCCTTTTTAGCACGGTGGATAGTGTTTTTTCAATTTAAGAGACTGTATTGATTAGGGATTTTTTTATTTTTTCAGAGTCGCCACTTGGAATTAAGTTATGGTGTTGCAAGTCACCTTTTTTTGAATCCCTAATCAAAAGGAAATGACTCTTTATTTTGGTCTGAGAACTAAAAATTCAGGTAAGGAATTTTGTTAACCGAGGCAAAGGTGTTAGGCATCCGTCGAGTTCCATGGTTCTAGCACAGTCGCTTTTATTGACCTATATTTGACTTAAATTAATTTTTGGATATATTACTACAGGCCATGATTTACTCACAATTTTTTATTGCTGAACTTTTGTAGGTCTTAGCCTAGATGCGTAACTGCATTCTTGGTCTTGACATTTAGGGTCATAACTGTCTTTTTTGCATCACACCTAATAATTTTATTTATAAGTGATCTTATTTTATATTAATTAAAGTTATTATATTTTTGAACAAGGTGCGTCACCACGTCCTTGAGTTTTTTTTCAATGTCTCAAAAAAGATGCACAACAACATTCTTAATCGAAAATAAATATTTTTAATGTGCATAAAACTCATCGAGTATTAAAAGTATTTACTCTTATATTTTGTGAATTCTAGACAACTAATCTTCTCATTTCATTATTATATTAATTGATGATAATTTTTATTAAATTAATCCTCATATCAAATGATTAAACTAATACAAAATGGAGTAAATTCGAGTTTAACAACATAGCCCATTTTTTGTTTATTTGGGTAATGATCTATTTATCCAAAAAAGCTAATACATAAATTAGAACATAAATTTGATATCAACATTAAGCTACAATAATGTCATGAAAACAATGGCTTAGGCACAACAAACTTTAATAACAACAAAATAAATTCTTACATAATGTTATGTGTACTCACATACCTCGTAGCATCGAATCCTTGGCGAAATCAACGATCAATTCGTCAAGAAATCAATGATATTAAGCTTCTTCTCCTCTTTTCTCCTCTTCTTTTCTCTTCTTTCAAAACCCTAACTTATTTTGTGAGAGCGTAAACTGATCTAATTATGTTTAGACCACTAAGTAATTACCAAAAAAAGAATTAAATCAATTGGGTATGGAAAAGACCAAAATACCCTTTTAAAATCCGGTTTTGACTTTCCTTATTTAGACAGCCCAACTTCAAATGAGCGTATCTCCCTCATACAAATTTGAAATCATGCAAACTTGGCGGCGTTGGAAAGATAATTCCAAGATATTTCCTACGGTATCTTGTAGCACACCTAAATCATAATGAGCTAGGAGTTATGGTCATTTGAAGTTGATTCAAAACTCATACTTAACTTAACTTTGACAAACTTTTCCAAATTTGATTATTTCCAAAAATATGGCTTCTTTCTAATTCTAGTTCTTTCCAAAAGAGAGGTGTAACAATATCTACCCCTTGGTAACATTCGTCATCGAACAATATTACTCTTAGTAGGCTAAGGGTGTAACTTCTAACATTCACTTCAAACACCGAACAAGCAGATCTAACACATCGAGTATATCAATTAATGAGTACTAAGAAGTGAATTATTACCTTGATCTGGAATTTATCTGTGCTCAAAGAGATGTGGATATCTCTTCTTCATATCCTTCTCAGCTTCCCAAGTAGCTTCCTCGACAAACTAATTTCTCCATAACGCTTTGACTGATTCAACTTCTTTAGTCCTCAACTTGCGAACTTAGCGATCTAGAATTTGAACATGAATCTCCTCCTATGATAAGATGTCCTTAATAACAATATCTTCAGTAGGTATACTATGTGAAGGATCGCACATGCACTTTTTCAACATGGAGACATGGATTACCGGATGAACCGCTGCTAACTCTTGTGATAGCTCCAATTTATAATCTACATTACCAATCCTTTTGGATATTCTGTAAGGACCAATATACCGGGAACTAAGCTTCTCCTTCTTATCAAATCTCATAGCACCTTCATGGGTGAAACTTTCAAGTATATCCAATCATCTACTTCAAACTCTAAGTCCCTTCTCCTAACTTCTGTGTAGGATTTATGACGACTCTGCGCTATTTTCAAACTCTTTTGGATAATCTTAACTTTCTCCATAGCTTGATGAATTAAGTCTGGTCCTATCAACCCAGCTTCACCAACTTCAAACCATGCAATAGGAGATCTACATCTTCTCCCATAAAGAGCATAATAAGGAGCCATCTGGATGCTAGAATGATAACTAATGTTATAAGAAAAGTCTATGAGAGGTAGGTGATCATCCCTATTACCTTTGAAATGAATTACACAAGCTCTCAACATATCTTCCAAATTCTGAATGGTGCGCTCTGATTGACCATCAGTTTTAGGATGAAAAGCAGTACTCATGTTCACATTTGAACCCAACCCTTTCTGGAATAACTTCAAAAACTGTGCAGTAAATTGTGCACATCCTAAGGGAACCATCCTTCTTTCTCACAAATAGAACCGGAGTGCCCCAAGGTGAGACACTTGGTCGAATAAAACCTTTCTCTAAAAGATATTTCAACTGCTCTTTTAACTCTTTCAACTCTGTTGGTGCCATTCTATATGGATGAATAGAGATAGTACGATTATCAGAAAGAATATCCATACCGAAGTTTATTTCTCTCTTAGGAGGGACTCCTGGAAGATCATCTGGAAGAGACTTCTAGAAACTCGTTCATTACTAGAATTGACTGAATATGAGGTATCTCAACACTAGAGTCATTACCTTGGACTAAGTGATAGACACAACCTTTAGAAATCAACTTCCTCGCCTTATGGTATGAAATAAAATGACCCTGAGGCGCTGTTGAACTGCTTTTCCACTCTATTACTAGTTCACTAGGAAACTGGAACTTGACTACTCGAGTTCTACAATCTATTGATGCATAAGAAACATGAAGCCAATCCATACGTAGAATGACATCATAATCTACCATATCTTACTCAACTAAGTCAGCCATAGTACTCTTATGATTGACGGAAATGGCACAATCACAATAGACTCTCTCAGCTAGAATATAATCACCAGCAGGTGTGGAAACACTGAAGGGCTCAAGAAGTTACTCAGGAAGAACATCAAAATTCATAGAAACATATGGAGTTACAAAAGATAAACTCGCTCCTAGATCTAGCAAAGCATAAACATCAAAGTTAAAGGCTTGGATCATAACATCTAGAGAATCCTCTTGCTCTTGGCGATTAGTGATAGCATAAAGATGGTTTCCTTCTCTACCTGCCCCTGAAGTAGCTCCTCTAGATGCAGCTCTGTCTTGTGGAGCAATTGAAGAAGACTAGGCTCTATTACCATTTCCCCGCTTGTTCTTGGTACACTATCTCATAAAATGACTATTCTGGCCACACGTGAAGCTACCAGTAGAGCCACCATGACACATCCCTGAGTGGTCCCTACCAAAATTAGTACATGCAGGAGGCTTACTACCCCCTTGTGCCTTACTCCCTTGAGAATAGGCAGGTTTGGACCTGAAATTCTGACTATTGTACTCACTTTTGTTCTGTGGTGCAGGTGCACTAGTAGATGATGAAGCAGGTTTATTCTGCTTATGTTGGAAATATGACCTATTCACATTACTCCTTTGCTGCCCGGAATCATTCCCTGATGTCTTAGCCCTCTTAGTCTTAAATTCTTGTTTATCCCTCCGCTTGTTCTCCTCAACTCGTTGCATATGGATCATCAGCCATGCTTTGTCCATGTCACCTATCAGCATAGTTGCCTTGCCATCCTTACCTGACAGGCGAGACAATCCAACAACGAATAAATTCATCCTGCTCCTCATCTCGGTAACCATCTCTTAGCTCACGGGGAAAGAAACTCCCCAAGAAGGCCTCCTCAAACAAAGCCCAACTCACAATCAGTTATGCGTAAGCACGAGTTAGAAAGAGAATGTATAGAGATGAACTCTATCACACGAAATGAGTATGAAAGAAGTGAGATAGTTCCTAAAATGTTGTTGCCTCCTAATTATAGATGTGGCACGCTTCACATTAATAACTAGGACTCTACAGAAACGACTTCATAGATTCCCTAGGACACTTAAACTCTGTTCTCTGATACCAAGTTTGTCACTTCCTGAGCCTACACCCTGGAGGTGGCCGAAACTCAAGAACCATTGTTGGACCCAAGCGAACCTTTGACCTTGCTTTCTACTCGGTGGAAGACTTACTCATGCTAAAAGAAAGTATAAAAAAACAATCATAATTGTTGTCTCATTAAATACTTAGAATGTTTCAAAGATCAACATTCAACTGTCAAAAATGCAAACTATAGATTCAACATAGGCCAATAACAAGATAATGACGAATGTACCAACTAACTGTCTATGAAGACTCTAACAACTGAGATGGACATCGAGACAAGACCCACGACATCCTAATGAACTAACTAATAAATCAATAAAAAAAGATCCTCTGGAATAACAAGAAGGCTCACCACAAGACTCTGGATGCTCAACTGGATCAACGAAGCGCTGAATGCTGATCCTGATTACATGTATCTGCATCATAACAAGACGCAGGCCAACTAGCATCAATACATTGAATGGGCGAGCTTGTGAGGGGAATTCTTAAACAAGATATAAGCTTGAAAGGAACTGAAAGAACATACCTAGCTCAACTCAACTCAACTCATTTCAATATAAAGCAATAATGTAAATGCAATATAAAGAAAAGCTTTTAAAACATGGATAATAACTCTGTGTATTTAGAAATGCAATAATAACTCTGTATGTATGCAAAGATACAATAAGAACTCTGGATGTATATAAAAATACTATTTACTCAATGTGTATAAGAATACAAAATACTGATGTAAGAGTTTTTCTAATCGACAACCATCACTTTAGAGCTATGTGATGATACAGTGTTTTGCCTCACACTGTCAGGACCTTCCTATACCTTGCCAAGGGAATAGAACCTAACTCACTAAGTGGATCCACTAAGCTATGCTAAAAAGCACATAAGGTATCATCTAAAAAGTACGACCCTTTTCGATCCATGATGGCTACATGGTTTATGGGGCTGGGAGCTTTCTGAACTCTCCTCCATATCGGTGCTCAATCCTACTCCCAAAATGTAATAGCTCTTTATGTTTGAAAGCATAACTTCTTTTTGTGGTTTGAGATAATTGTTCAAACCTCAGCTCAAAGGCTCTTTTGGAAATCCAAGTTTCCTCTCTTGCTTAATTGTGAAAGCATTAACTATTTAGGAATACATAGTCCCGATATACTCTTATGAAGAAATGACTTCAATCTTTGCACTTTACGCAACTCAAAACTAAAGTCTTAAAACAAAGTTAAAACATTTGTAAAAGACTTTTGGAAGACTCTATGAACTTCTCTTGATTTGGCTCTTAACTTTCCTTGAATTTGAATTTATGGATTCAAGGATTGTGATTTGTGAGAGAAAAGATCTCATGATGTTTAGGAGTGTTTTTAAATAGCTAAACATGAGAAATGATCAATAAATCATTGTCTGAAAGCAAGTCCGCGACTTGGAGATGCATTTAATTGTTTGATTGTGAAATAAATTTTGAGGCAGAACAGTCTGTGACCGCTCCGCACCATGAAAAATTCTGTGAAATAATAAGGCAGGTCAGCAACGCGGACTGGGGCACCAGATTTTCCCAACTTCTTCCTTCTTTGTTTTCCAGCCTATATTCGATTATTTTTTTCAAATACTCTTTCGATTGAGGTACCCACAACATATACACATGAATCTAACTCAAAGAAACTCTAATAATCGACATTAAACTCTCCTGAACTCCTCAATCACATCCCGAATTCAAGAACGAAAGCAATTCAAGAACACAACTCAAGAACATAGAATTCTCAATCTTTTTAGGATGAAATTACGTTGAATTAAACATGTTTGGCCTGTGGGTGAAGGAACCCAACGCTGTTTGAACTCACATAATTTGTAGGATTGAATCCTTGGCGAAATCCGCGATCAATTCCTCAAGAAATCGACGATTCTAAGCTTCTTGTCCTCTTTTCTCCTCTCCTTTTCTCTTCTTTCAAAACCCTAACTTATTTTGTGAAAGAGTAAATTGATCTAATTGTGTTTAGACCCCTAAGTAATTGCCAAAGACGAATCAAATAAATTGGGTATGGAAAAGACCAAATTACCCTTTTAAAATCCGGTTTAGACTTTCTTTATCTAGACAACCCAACTTCAAATGGGAGTATCCCCCTCATACAAATTCGAAATCACACAAACGCAGCGTCGTTGGAAAGATAATTCCAAGATCTTTCCTATGGTATCTTCTAGCACACCTAACTCATCTTGAGCTAGGAGTTATGGTCATTTCAAGTTAACCCAAAACTCATACTTAACTTAACTTTGTCAAATTTTTCCAAGTTTGATTATTTCCAAAAATATGGCTTCTTTCTAATTCTAGTTCTTTCCAAAAGTGAGGTGTTGCATCAATGCTTTTATTTTCAAATAACCTTCCAACTTTAACATTTTGACATACTATCTTATCAAACTAAAAGTTGCATATCTCATTCTGTAAACTAAAGAATTTTAAAGGCAATACTATTGCCAAGAAAAAATCATTAAAAAATATATGGTTTGCAAATCTTTTTCCAAAGACACACATCATATAAATCAAAAGATTTAACTTTTACAAACTATTTTCCTCCTTAGATAAATAATAAGAAGGTTACCTAGTGTAATCTTTAACCGAAATACCACCAATTTTTTGGTACATTCCCACTTCAACCTTGCAACAAAAGACACCAGATTCTGAAGAAGTAGTGTATTAATCTTCTACTTCCATGATTTGTTTCCCACAATCAGTAGAATACAAGAAATACCAATAGAATAATTTCCTTAAGATTCTTGTCATCTTGTATTCTTAAGATACTAAGAACAAAAAACTTTGAAAAACTTGATAAGAAACAACAAAGTTTAAAGAGCATTTTCAAAACTAGAAAATTAAAACTAGTAGAGAAAATAGAATCAGAAACAGATTAGAAACAATATACAAAATATTTTTCACAAAGAAGAAAATCAAGCCCACTGAGTGCACAATGTCCCCCTAAGAAAATTATTCCCCTCAAGTACCCGAGGTTAATGGAATATATCCTCCCAAGATAGAACGATCTTACTCACCGGTGTATCGGTACCTTAAACCACTGGGTCAGCGAATCACATAACGGCAATAAAGTCAACTTAGAATTCTAGATTTAGTAGTAGTAGTAGAGGTCCAGAATTTGTTTCTCTTAAAATAAGAGGAAATCCCTTAATTTATAGAAAACAAAGGAGAGTGTCAAAAAGTTCTTATCGTGCCTTACCGAAAAGGTCACAGCCCTTTGAAAAAGTCATAATCTTTCGAAAAGGTCACAACCTTTCATAAAAGTCACAACTCTTCATAAAAGTAGCAACTTTTCATAAAAGTCACAACTCTTCATAAAAGTCGCAACTCTTAATTTTTCATTCACACCTTTTAAAACCCAACAAAAAGATCATCTTATTTGGTAACAAAGTCTAAGAAAATCTTGTTCTAAATAAATCAAGAATTCACTTTCAATATGTTATTTATTATTATTATTTTAATTCACATTCATCTAATTATTTATATTTTTAATCGTGCCTTTTGTTGATCTTGAATTTTTTTTATGCATGTATAATTAAGCAGTAGCCAAATAGACTTTCTTAAGTGCTATCAGTTTTACACGTGGTAAAATTATTTTCTTTATCATATGCAATGAGATATTTTTATGTAAGTTAAATATTTCAATCAATTTTCAATTTGATTTGCAAGTAAAGATCATTTTACAAAGTTGAGTTGGTACAAATAATAAAAATTTTCCAATAAAAACACGTTTTTTTTTCGAAAAACAAAAATATAAAACTTCTAACTTTTTGACTGCATTCAAGCAACTTATGGATGAGGCAAGAAAACTTTATCATTCTATACACCAAAAACAGTAGAAAAAACATATTATTATTATGATTATATAATATTATTAAATATATATTAGTTAATGTCAGCATACTATTTAATGTAAAGAGCTTTTTATTTTCTACTAACCCTTTTTAAGTTGTTATGATCTTAGATTTTATACATTAGCAACATTTTATATTTATGTTTATGAGTTCAAATTAAACTGATGTTTTTACAAAGAAGTGTTAGAGATTGACTTTTGGTCCTCTTCTATGCCATGCCTATTTTGTTATTAGCTTGAAGTTGTCTGAAACTTTAATTTTTTCTACCTTAAATTTGTTGAAGTCTTTAAAGAAAAGTGGATAAAAGAAAAAAAATAGGTATTCACATTTAATATGTTGAAGATTTATGTTTATTAATGTTTCCCTAATCAAAAGAACTTAAGTGGATAAAAGCAGTGGATAAATGAAAATACTCTAACAATTGAATTTTGTAATCAAGACTGTAAGCATCAAGATTTTATTGGATTTAAATCCATAAATTAATTTGGATTATATTAACTTCAAGAAAATAGTTGAGGTTATGTGGAAATCCAAGTCAAATTAAATAAGCCACTGAAATCATGCTAGGTGTCAAAGTTATGTGGCAATCCAAGTCAAATTAAATAAGTCTCTAAATTCATGCCACGTGTCAAAGTTATGTGGCAATCCAAGTCAAATTAAATAAGCCACTAAAATCATGCCACGTGTCAAAGTTATGTGGCAATCCAAGTCAAATTAAATAAGCCATTAAAATCATGCCAAGTGTCGAAGTTATGTGGCAATCCAAGTCAAATTAAATGAGCCAATAGAATAACGCCATGTGTATATGTGACATGTTATGACCAATCAAATCAAAGCTTTTCACCGGAAGAATCTGATTGGTCGGTTCAAACCGACCAATCAAATCACACCAGTAGACCACTCCCTACTACTATAAATAGGGGTGCTCATTATTCATATAGGAGGAGGTTTTTCAAGAACAAGAAGCAAGAAGAGAGCTCATGGATCAAAGGCTGCAAATTCTCTACAAGCTACAAGTTCAAACAATCAAGTTCAAAGTTCAAGTTCAAGATCAAGTATAACGGTAAATAACAAGATTCAAGATCATGTTACTTGTTCATACTTATTATTCGTCATAATCATACAAGTGTTCGTGAAGAATAATTCACACCCAATTTTAAAAGCTTAAGATTCAAGATCAAGCTATTCAAGCCCTTGACTCTAAATCAAATTCAAGTCCTACATGTTTCATATTATTTTGAAGAATCAGAGGATTACCATAGAGATTGTAACACGCATTACATTTTGAAATAGAATTCTACATTTTTTACTTCTATTTTCCTGTCTTGATTATTTATTTTTCTCGACTCGAAAATTTGTTGTTTACAAATTTTTGCATGCCCAGTGGGACAATCTCTACCTCTCATCAAATTTCAAGAACACTAAAATGGCATCTAAGAAGTTCAACTCCAAATCTATTGTTGCTAAAATTGTCGATTCCAAGTTTTCCTCGGCGGTGGAGAATATACTGGATGCTACTATGGAATGTTTGTGACCCATCACTAGGAACAAAGCAAACTTACTAGGACAACAAACACTTCAAACGTCCTCTACATAAGTTCCTATTTTAGATCTCCCATCTTCAAAGGGGGTAAGATTCTATCCGAATGAATTAGCAGAATGAGGGAATATAGCTGAGATTGTTCAAAAGACATTGGCCTAACTCAATCCGTTTAGTAACAATGATCTTACTATTTAAGAGGAGAATGATGCTTTGATCACTAGATCTACCCCAGTCACTCCACGTAACTTGTTCCAATCAGATTTCAATTTTGAGGGAAAGTCCATGCTTTACTCCATCACCCATAATGGAAATCCAACCAATGATGACTAACACCTCAATTGTTGAAGAACAATTGGCAAATTTGACAAAGGCAATTGAAGATCTAACAAAATATGTGCAAGATCAGGCTAATCGAATTGTTAAGTTGACGGACAGAGTTGAAAATGTTATGGAGGGGGGCTTAAGCCATGCACTTGGAAAGCGCCCTGTGGTGCAAGAAAAGGGAGAATCCTATACAAAGCAAGCACATGTTGATGATGAATTCCAAGTATCTGCTGAAGGGGGAATTCCCAGTCATCGACTAAAAGACTTCATAATGGGAACTATCAAAGATAAATATGATGTCCCTTCAAAGTTATCATTTACACATACCAAGCCATACTCTTCAGGAATCGATGTTTTGAAGATGCCTGCGGGTTATCAACCTCCAAAATTTCAACAATTTGATGGCAAGGGAAATCCAAAGCAACGCATTGCATATTTTGTTGAAACTTGCAATAGTGCTGGAACGTATGGAGATTATTTAGTTAAACAGTTTGTGCACTCCTTGCAAGGAAATGCCTTCGACTGGTATACAGATCTCGAGGCTGGTTCCATTGATGATTGGGAATAACTTGAACATGAATTTCTCAATCGTTTGTATAGAACGAGATGCATTGTGAGCACGATTGAACTCACAAATACACGTCAATGGAAGGATGAACATGTCATTTAGTTCATCAGTCGATGGAGGAATGCGAGCCTCAATTGCAAAGATAGGCTTAGTGAAACCTTTGGAATAGAAATGTGTATTCAAGGAATGTATTAGGGACTTCGTTACATTTTACAGTGTATCAAGCCCAAGCCATTTGAGGAACTAGCTACATTTTCTTATGATATGGAGTTAAGCATGTCTTCAAGCGAAAATGAAGGACCACCTATTTATGAACCTCGTGGGGGAAAGGACAAAGTGGAGGTAAAGAAAGGGGGAAAGTTTGCACCCAATTCTGAAAACAAAGAATCAATGAATGTTATGGCCGCACCTTTGAAAGTCACCAAAAAGCTAAGCAACAATGAAATTGTGAAGAGCAAGACTTCTCAAAACAACGCCGACATAAAGTTATCTTTGAAAGAAATGTAAGCAAATGAGTACCCATTCATGGACTCAGATGGTCTAGCAAGTTTTGAAGAGCTTATTGCCTTGAAACTCTTTGAGTTACCTGAAATAAAGCGCCCAGACGAACCTAAAAGGATTAATGATCCTAATTACTGCAAATATCATCATTTGACGGGTCATCCTATTGAAAAGTGCTTCATCTTTAAGGAAAATATCGTGTACCTAGCTCGTGTAGGAAATATATTACTTGAAGATGAGAACGAAAATTCAAATCAAGTTTCTATCACTTTTGGCTCGCATGATCTCACAGTTCTTTGCAACTTTGTCGAAGTACATAATTGTGATGATGTCCTGGCCTCATCACCACCAATGATGATCAAATTTTGTGACTTTGAACCAATCGATGTTAGCATATCATTGTCTCTTCTATTAATGGAGGAGGAAATAATGAAAGGAAACTCTTTAGCGGAAAATCAATCTGATTGTGCTGATGATGAATGATGGATTTTGGTGACACAATGAAGACGCTATAAAGCAAACTCATGAAGAGAGCCTAGTGAGGAATTGACAAGAGGAAAGAAGAAGAAACTACTCAAAACTTGAGGAGTAAAGAAAAATGTGAAGAAATCAAGAGTTGTGGAGAATCACTATAAAAAACGGCGTTCTCCGGTGACATTGGAGGAATTCTTTCCATATTGGTTCCACACTATGATTTCTCACTATGACACCAAGGCCTCATGTTGTAACATTGACAAAGAAGAAATAATGGGGGAAGAATCATCACCAGCCTTACTTCCGTCGTGTGAAAATCCCATAGAGTCTCTCTCAGAATAGGTGAATACTTGTGATGCAAAGTTTACATTCACTAATGATGATCTTTTGTTCGGTGAAACATCACATAATTGTCGTTTCTAAATGGTAGGTTTTGTGTGTGGGCATAAAGTAAATAGGATTATGGAGGATGATGGTTCCGGGGTCAATATCCTTCCTATTCGGACTCTAAAAAAAATGGGAATTCCGATGAATGAATTATCTGAAAGTCGTTTAATGATTCAGGGATCTAACCAAGTGGGGCAAAGAGCCAGTGGTGCCATCAAAATAGATATAAAAATGGAAGATATGTGTTCGAGTGCATAGATGCACATTATTGTCTCAAAGACCTTGTATAATATCTTGTTAGGAAGGCCATGGATCCACGAGAATAAAGTTGTGACATCAACATACCATCAGTGTTTTAAATACTTTGAAGATGGGGTTCAAAAGAATGTAGTAGCTGATGATGAACCTTTCACCGAGATGGAAGCGCACTTTGCAAACGCAAAGTTCAACTTAATGAGTCAGGTTTCAAAGGAAGTCAAAGTTGATAACTCGATACCAATCAGAACGGCTGATAGCGTAAAGAGAGTTGATGTAGCAACTGAAAAGGTAGGGGTTATGATGGGAAAAGATCAACAACTTTTGGATATGAGCAGATTACCCAAGGAGAGCGAGACAACTTCAAGTAAGAGAGTGTCTCCTATTCTTCACTATGTCCCAAAGGGAAATAAGGTCAAAGTTCAACCTTCTAAATTGCAGAGTAAAGAATTGACATTTTCTATCAAACGAATTAATGCAATCAAATCACCTTTAAAAGTGATTAGAGGATTTTTCAAACCATCAAACCATGATTTATATGAAGCACTTCCTCAGAAGCGTACAATTGAATGTTTTCACCCAAATGCTTATAAATTATTGGTCAAAGCAGGTTATAATCCTGATGAAACCTCTAAATTAGGAAAGTTCCCGCATGAAGGTGTTGAAAAGGCAAATCATGGCCTAAATCCTACTCAAAGGATGTTGATAGAAAGAAGGTACATGGTCAAACAATCACGTGAAGGCTTGGGCTACAAATAACCATCAGCAGTACGAATCTCTATTAGAAGGATGAGCATCAACTACATTACTATAATAGAAGAACCAGTGATGTCTAACGAAAGGCCTTCTGTGTTTTATCGACTTATTGTCCCAACCTCTAATGTTTATGTATTTGATTGGCTTGCCGAGTCAACTCAAGAAACTTCAGTGTTTGATCATTTGGGACCAATAAAGAGGAAATGCAAACACCAAGGAGATTGTAGAAGAATGGGAGGATGCGTTCATTATCAAGAGCATGGTCCACCCAAGAATTGTTCCAGTTTGATTCCTTCTAGAATGAGGCGGGAAGAAAAACTTGTAGTTTCATGTGGGGAGGTCCTAAAAGCAAGAATATATACCATAGTTCACATTAACGAGCGGGACGAAGATGAAGAAAGTGTAGGATCATCACACTACATTACAATTCCTGATGAGGAAAGTGCTTCTTCTCATGCAAGGATTAAGGAAATATTTGTTAATGCTCATACATGTCATCACATATCCTTCAATGATGGTGATCCTCAAGAACATGACGATGCAAAAGATGTACCCCCTGAACTCGAGGAAGGGATAAAGAATACTGTTGATACCTTAAAGGAAGTGAATCTTGGGGTTGATGATGATATAAGGCCTACATATGTAAGTGCCTCATTGAATGACAATGAAGAAAGGAAATACATTGAGTTGCTTATGGAGTTTATAGATGTATTTTCTTGGAGCTACAAAGAGATGTCGGGATTAGATCCTAGAGTTGCAGTTCATCGTCTTGCTGTGAAACGAGGCATTCGCCCTGTTAGGCAAGCTCAACATTGATTTAGACCTGAACTAGTTCCTTTGATCAAAACTGAAGTCAACAAGCTCATTGAAGCAGGTTTTCTTCGTAAAGTAAAATATCTTACATGGATTTCAAGGATTGTTCCTGTAAGAAAGAAGAATGGCCAAATCCGAGTTTGTGTTGACTTTAGGGATCTTAATAATGCATACCCTAAGGATGAATTACCTCTTCCAATCCTTGAGCTTATGATTGATGCCACTACTGGATATGAAAAAATGTCTTTTATATATGGTTCATCTGGATACAATCAAATTCGCATGGCACCAAAAGATGAAGAACATACTGCATTCTGTACTCCTAAAGGCATATATTGCTACAAAGTAATGCCGTTCAGTTTAAAAAATGTTGGAGCTAATTATCAACGAGCCTGCAGAATATTTTTGATGACATGCTTCATAAAAATGTTGAGTGTTATGTTGATGACTTAGTAGTGAAATCAAGAAAAAAGGATGACCACTTGCAAGATTGAGAATGGTGTTTGAGCGACTTCAAAGATACCAACTCAAAATGAACCCTTTAAAATGTGCCTTTGGGGTTACTTCAGGAAAGTTTCTTGGTTTTATTGTTCGACATCGAGGGATTGAAATTGACCAAGACAAAATAGATGCTATTTTGAAGATGCCCGAGCCTAAAGGTATTCATGAGTTGAAAAGCTTGCAGGGAAAATTGTCATACCTTAGAAGGTTTATCTTGAATCTAGCTGGCAGATGCCAACCATTCAGTTATCTTATGAAAAAAAATGTTCCTTTTGAATGGGACTAGTCTTGTACCAACTCTTTCGAGAGCATAAAATCTTATCTAATGAAGCCTACAGTACTTGTGGCTCATATACCTGGAAAACCATTGATATTATATATGGCTGCACAAGAAAGGTCAGTAGGAGGACTTCTAGCATAAGAAAACACTGAAGGGAAGAAAATTCTCTTTATTACTTGAGTAGGACGATGAAACAAAATGAGATCAAGTATTCACCTATTCAGAAGTTATGTCTGGCCGTCGGATTCACGATTCAAAAGATGAAACATTACTTCCAATCTCAAGTTGTATGACTTGTATCTAAAGCAAATCCTATCAAGTTTGTCATGTCCAAACCTGTCTTGAGTGATCGTCTAGCAATGTGGTACCTTCAATTTCAACAGTTTGAAATTACATATATCTCTCAAAAGGCAATAAAAGAACAAGTGCTAGCAGATTTCTTATCCAATCATCCAATTCCAAATGATTGGGAGTTGTCTGATGAGTTACCTGATGAAGATGCATGTTAATTGAAATCCAACCACCTTGGAAGATGTATTTTGATGGAGCTGCACATCGTGAAGGAGTAGGCGCTAGAGTGGTGTTTGTCACTTCATATGGAGATGTCCTACCATATTCCGTCACTATTACACAACACTGCTTCAATAATGTTGTTGAATATCAAGCACTCTTACTTGGGCTTGAAATGGTTGTTGATATGAAGCAATTGCAACTGCAAATTTATGGTGATTCCAAGTTAGTGATTTATCAAGTATTAGGACATTATGAAGTGAAGAAGCCTGAGCTACACCCATTTCGCAATTATGCTAAAAAATGATAGATTGGCTTGGGGAGGTGACTATTCAACATATCCCTAGAAAGGAAAATAAGAAGGTTGATGCATTGGCAACTTTAGCTTCTGCATTAGCATCACCCGATCAAATGCAAGTTGTTGTTTTCCAGAAATGGATAGCTCCACCACCAGATGAACATATAGAAGAATTTGGACAAGCCATTGCAACTTCTGAGGATGAAATTGAAGACTGGCGACAACAAATAATTGACTACTTGTGTTATGGAATATTGCTAGAAAATCTTCGAAGGAGGACATAAATCCGATGACTAGCCCCTCGTTTTCTTTATTATAAAGATACACTCTATAAACGATCCTTTGATGGGGTACTTTTATGTTGTTTGGGGGCAGATGAATCTATTCCAGCCATGCAAGAAGCACATTCTAGAGTATGTGGTTCGCATCAATCTAGGACAAAACTTCATTTTCATATAAAAAGGATGGGAAATTATTGACAAGCTATGGTAAAAGATTACTTGGACTATACTCGAAGGTGTCAAGCTTGTCAATTTCATGCCAATTTTATACATCAACCCCTTGAAGTACTACACCCAACTATTGCTTACTGGCCATTAAAAGTTTGGAGTTTGGATGTTGTTGGGCCATTGCCTAAATCCTCTGGTGGTCATTTGTACATCCTTGCAACAACCAATTATTTTTCAAAATGGGCAAAAGTTGTTTCTTTTTACGAAATGAAGAAAGAGAATGTCGCCAACTTTATTCAGGTCAATATTATCTATCTTTTTGCATTCCTCGATATATATTGATAGACAATGGAAAGACATTCGATAACAAGTTGATGACAAAGATATGTGATCTTTTTTACTTCAAGCAACACAATTCCTCAATGTACTATGCTGCTAATGGGGTCACTGAAGCATTTAACAAGACACTCTGCAACTTGTTGAAGAAAGTTGTCTCCAAATCTAAGAGAGGTTGGCATGAAAGAATGGAAGAAGCTCTTTGGGCATATAGGACCACATATCATACACCAACACGCGCTACTCCTTATTCTGTTGTTTATGGAGTTAAAGAAGTCCTTCCACTCGAGCATCAAATTTCGTCGTTACGGCTAGCCATTCAAGAAGGACTCACTGATGAAGAAAATTATCGGTTACATCTTGAAGAATTGGAAGCTCTTGATGAAAAGAGAATAGAGGCTCAACAAAGTTTAGAATGTTATAAAGCTCGTCTATCTCGATCCTTTAATAAAAAGGTTCATCTTAGATTCTTTCAAGTTGGTGACCAGGTTCTTGTTGTAAGAAGACTCATTATTACCTCTTGTCGATCTGGAAGCAAGTTCTCCGCTAAATGGGATGGGCCATATGTTGTACAAGAAGTATATTCAAGTGACGCCTACAAACTGGTTGACTTAGAAGGATTGCGCGTTTTCCCTATTAATGGGGAGTTCATGAAAAGATACTATTCCTGAAGGCAAGAAGCATGCTCCTTAAGGTACGAGCCTAAATTGCAAGTCACTCCTGGGCCACAAGAGTATAAACTATATATGGCACAAAAAAACAAAAACAAATTAAAAAAATAAAATAAAATCACTCACCTCCTCAGAACTACGTTGTGACTTGATCCTCTTCACTGAGGTACGTAGGTTCTTAGAACTGTCTTCTAAGTTCAGGTGCATGAGTTTCAAAAAAAGGGAGAAGCAAACCATTATATGCAGATCGCAATATTCCTTTCAAATGTCATAGATTGTCTTTTGAGTCGACATCAATGAAATATCTGTATAAATTCATAAAAGCTTTTAGCCATGATTTTTGTACATGTTATATTACTGAAAGTCGCCTTTCCGATGGAATAAAAAAAGGCCACATCATTTCGACTTTTCTGCGCTGAGATGTGATTTTTTTAAACCAGGGTCATGCGAATCTGAAATGGTTAGCATTGCATTCAGCCAGAACAATTCTGACAGATTTGAGCTATGAAGTTTTGACATATTTAGATTATGAAGTTTAGTTTTGATAAATTAAGTCTCTCATGACTCCGATGTTCTCCCATCATGATACATCCTTTGTACTATTAAGACACAAACCTGATAAACAATTGATTTTTGAAGCTGAAGTACAAAAGAAATAATAAATTGACAATATTAAGGCAATAAAAATGTTTATTTATTATAAATATTAATAACATCAACTAATCAATCAAAATGCTAAAAAAGATAAAAGAGAACACAGAGCTAAAAGAAAACATTAAAACAGGTTAATCTAAACATAGCTCATAATTAGCTAAATCTTGAAGAGCAACCTATAAGACCCTCTTCTACTCTTCTACATCATCTGAGGATTTTGTAGTCACTAAAGAAACATCAGCGCATTTGTTGAACTCTTGTTCAACTTCCAAGACTTTAGATTCAACATCTCCAACTTCTTTCTTGGTGGAATCTCGAAGAGCTTTTAACTCCTTTATCTTTTTCTTCGCCTCCTTAAGGGATTGACAAGCAACCGATAATTCCTCAGATTTCTCATTCTTTTCATGCAAGACAAAATTAAGGTGCTCCTTGGCTTTCAAATATGACTCGGATTTCTCAAATTCTCCGGCCTTATCAGCAAGAGCTGATCGCGCTTGATCATAAGAAAAAGCAAGTTTAAAGAAAAACTCCAATAAAGTCTTCAAAGGGGAAATATCCACACTCATGGAATCAACATCTACTAGAATTAGCTGAATCTCGTCCTTAAGAGAAGAAGCACGGTCTGCATTAAGGTGAACAAGTTTAGAACGAATCTTAGTCCAAGCTTCTTTGACAAAATCCTTTCGAAGTTCCGAGACAACCTTTCTTCCATCAAAAACAGACTTGCATGTTATCGGTTGCTTGGGGACCCTGAATTCGACATTTGATGTGGTTTTGTCATGAGAAATATAAGTAACCTTTTGTCCTGCTAAAGGCATAGAAAAATATTTCCTTGATTCTTGACCCTCTACGGACTCAGTACTATCTTGAGGCTTTGCTTCCAACATGTTGACATTGCTTGGCTAAAAAAAAGAGAAGATATAATAATTAGTGAAGGAACTTGGTACGATGGGGCAACATGAAAGTTTAAATTATTACCTCTTTAATAGCTGTCAAAGTCCTTGAAGAACTAACATTGTTGTCAGTAATCTCCGCTGCATGAAAATCATTATCTTTTGACTTTTCTGGAGGTGGTCTCACTCTCTTCTAACAACGATCGCCAGTGGTGCTACTACTCTCATCTTGAGATGGTCTGTTGTGAGAAGTCTGATGAGTTTGAGTTGAACATTTTTTCTGTTGGACTTTTTCATTGGTAGGTCCCTTGACCTTGTCTGGAACACCAACCATACACTTTAAAACATGATATTGGTTAAGAATTAAGACCTCTTCATAATTATTTTGAAGGGCATCAATAGTTGAACCAACAACATTCACCAAAAACTACAAATGATATTCAAGAAGGTTCCCGTGCACCTTTTCCCACCAAGACTTATAATTCAGGGAAGCAAACTTCTTCATGTTAGATCCACTAGGAGGAAATGTTGCTTTTGCCCTAGATTTTGTCAATACACAAATACGCGTAAGCCTTAATCCATCTTCCAACGAAGCCTCACGAAAATATTGATTTAGTCGACCGGGAGAATCTTGGAAAAAGACAAATTGACGACTGAATCTGCGAGGACTATATGGCTCAATGATAAAGACATTTCCCTCCCTTCAAGTAAGATAGTTTGAGCGAACACTCAGAAAGAAATTCGATTGATATTCCTTTTCATTTCCATCGTCACGATAGTGGTGTGCATGAAGCCTATGAACAAATGTTGCATCCTAAACAATGGTTCCGCCTCCATGTATACGCTTTCTTGCATCCTCTTTTCCAAAATATCTTGTAGCTCCTTCCCTAGAAAATGTAGTCATAAGGGGATCAACTGGTCCACCAGTTAATGGGTAATGAGTTTTAAAGTAAAGGGCCAACCAACCATACACATAATGAATTGGAAAACAAGTCTGGATGATATCAAGTCGTGAGCATCTCGAAATTATGTTTAGACCCTTGTAAATACTGGCTAAAACTGGAATCGCAAGGCTAACTCTTCGACCACATGCCAAATGACAAGCATTCCTGAAGACACCTGGACGAATAAAGCCACCTTTCTTAGTAGGGAGAACAAATATACAGAACCAACAAGACAAAAATAATGCCAAGTATGTTTCGTCTATCTTATGGATCTTAATTTGTAACTTATGGAACAAGGCTTCTTCATCAGAAGTCCACTTAAGAGACTCGTCAAGTTCCCAGTTGGATTGTGAGATGATTTAAGGTGGGTAGATTTCTTTTCCTTTCTGGGTGGGGGTTTTCCGTACTTGGTATCCTTCTTACACAAAAATTCCACCCTTTTTTCCACAAAAACATTCAGATTATCATTATTTTCTGTTTGTAGCTGATGAAAGGCATCAAATAAATGCTCACAAGATTGAGGAAGGCACCTTTTTCCATTTTCAAACGTGTGTGTGAGTTCTTCAACATTCAGCACGACCTCTTCATAAAGGCAACCTGATATGGGTAGACCATCAATAACGTGTAAGTCCCAAAGTGATATGGATAGTTCCCCGACTGAAGTGAGCAATGTGTTTATACTAGGTGATATACCGTGAGTTTACGATATTTCAAATAAATTTCACTTACAAATTGTGTGTGTCTAGGGACTTTTTGTATTAGTTTTTATGTATTTTTATCATATTTTGCAGGAAAGATGTTCAGGCATGGAATTAAAGAGACAACTGAATGAAATGCAGAAAAGGGCATCTACAGAGGTAATCTACGGACCGTAGGTACATTGACGCTCTGTAGATGGTGGTCGTTGATCAGCAACAAAGGCATGTAAAGCAAATCAGGGAAATCTGACAAAGTGTGGAACCACGGTGCCCATTGACGGTCCGTAGATCGATACTGCGTGGTTCCAGTACCTGAGTTTTGAAGATTCTAAGTGTGGAGCTACGGAAGGGGATTGACGATTCGTAGATCGATCTACGGTCCATACTGCAGTTCCGTTGTTTGCTTCAAAGAAGCTGATTTTTGGAAGTTGAAATATTTTCTAAGTCCTGGCTGATGGAAGGGACTCACGGACCATGGATCCATTGACGGTCCGTGAGTCAGTCTCGTGGAATGAAGATGTGTGCCTGCAATAAACTTTCCTTATTTTGTTTCCCTTTTAATTTTGGACTTGTTTTCTATAAATAAGACATGTAAATCTCGTCTTTTAGGGTTAGACATTATTACTTCAGTTTTATTTTGTGACTTGGGAGATTCTTCTTGCAAACCTAACAATTATTGATTTCTTAAGTTCTTTTTGAAGAATTTGGTGTTGCAATTCAAGTGGAAATTATGGGTTTATTTTTCTCAACTACGTAAGTTCATAATTTTTTCATCTAAAACAGTGAATTGTGTTCATATGATTATGGCTAACTAAACTCCACAACTATGGTTGTGGGATCCATGAGTTATTAACGAAGTATGAATAGTAAATAAGCAATTCTTGAATAGTGTTTTGCATGGATTGATAATTCTTTCGTTCAAAAGTCTTTTTAACGAGTGCACGCGTTAGAACTCGCCTTGTTGCTACTTGCCGGACCAAGGAGGTAATCAACAAGAAAATAATTATCAACATAGATTTAGTGTGATACTATCTAATAGG
>JAJOOH010004615.1:0-63280 GCA_029582605.1 Solanum gracilifrons
TGCAAGTCCAAGCTACTCAAGGAAGGGTACTATTGTTCAATCCAAGCTATCATGAAATGGTGTGGCCTCACCAAGTCAAGCTACTATGCAATCATCCTCTCATGCTAGATCAAGCTAACCATTGGAAGAGTACTATTTTATTAATCTAAGGCTATCCATAAGATCTACTAATTCAAGCTACCATGCACGGTCTTGTCTTACAATGTCAAGCTATTCATGAAGGGATCTCATATCACTACTTCACGCTATTATAGTTCATACATGCTTCGATTCAATCTAGGTGAGCAAGCCTTTAAACCTAGAATCATTCTATGTGAGAAAACCTTTTACATTATACATCCATACATACATAATATATATCATGTGGGCAAATCCTTACACAACAATCCTATATACAAATCAACATTTATCAATTAAGCTTTACTCTCAAAGCCTTACTAGTCTTAAATCATTATATTAGCTTTACTCTAAAGGCCTTAACAATCGTCATTCATCATATATACATGCCTTAGTCTCAAGACAATCCTAATCTTAAGGCTTACCATCATAATTGATCATATATACTTTGATCTCAATCAATTCATGTCTACAAGATTTACTCTTAAGCAATTCATGTCTATATGCTTGAATCTCAAGCAATCTACAATGCATTTTATCAATCCAAGAAGATTACATCTAAATCCTCAATTTCCCCTTTCATGGCATAAAAGCTATCTATATCTATTTCATCTAAGAATCATAGGTTAGGCATGGGTAGATGTAAATTATCCTAAAAACATATAATTCTATCAATTCAGTCATAATCAACCATAATCCACTCAATTGGATCATAACCCATAACATTAGAAGAAACCCAAATTAGACTTTGGGGAATTCATCTTCTAAATTGGAGAAATCATGGGGCTCTATGGATGAAAGGAATCCATGGATGAATAGGCCATCATACCTTGATTACAAATCCCATAAAAGCTTGAAGATTGGAGACTTGACTTAACCTAGCTTGGACCCTTTTCTTCTTCTTCAACTTTCTAGAGAGAATTATTTGGGAGAGGAACCCAATTCTTTTGGTGAGTTTGAGAGAATGACTTGAATGACTGAATTTAGGGGTCTAAAGTACTTATATAGGTGGTCTAGGCTAGGGTAAAATGACACCATTTAATTCTAAGTAAAACTGGAAAGGACCCTTTTGTCCTTAAAACAAACATCCAGTCACGAATCACGAGACCATAATGACGGGTCATGGATGGACCTACGTTCCGTCCTGATCAAATGTGGTTTGGTGACAGAAACTTTGCTGGCCACCTACGACACCCCTAACTATAGACCGTGGACCCATCGACGGGGAATGTGTCTTGGCATGGTTCTACCTTAGGAATTTTTCATAGTGTCCATCTACGGGGCCACTTACGGGGAATGGTCTCACCCGGAAGCCGTGCGTTGTCCCTGGGAGGTGGCATCTAGGAGTTCTAAAATGCTATGCCCTCTAACTCAAATTTGGGGTTTTACATTGAGGGAACGTGATACTTATATTGAATTACAAAAGAGTAAGCTGAGAGACTGGAGAGGAACTATTATCTCAAGCCGAAACCTATTCGGAAGGAAAAAAGTGATTCCGCCACAAAACCTTTACATGAGCGACTTCCTTATTTCTCAACCTACGAACCTGACGGTCAAGAATTTCAACTGGAACCTCTTCATAGGTGAGTCTATCCTTAACACCCACACTCTTTAAAGGTGTTATTGATGTCGGACCACCCACACTCTTCTATAACAAGGAAATGCGAAAGACTGGGTGAACGGCTGCTAGTTACGCTGGCAACTCTAACTCATAAGCCACATTACCAACCCTTTTCAGGATTCTGTAAAGACCTACATACCTGGGACAGAGCTTCCCTTTCTTTCCAAATCTCAACACCCCCTTCGTGGGTGACACTTTCAGGAAAGCCCAATCATCGATTTAAAACTCTTAGTCCCTCTCCTTACATCTGCATAGGACTTCTGATAACTCTAAGCTATCTGTAGTCTATCCCTGATGAGTTAATCTTTCTCCATAGCCTTATTAACCGACTCTGACCCAATCAAGACTGCTTGACCTACTTCAAACCAACCAACTGAAGAACTGTATCTACGCCCATACAATGCCTAATAAGGGGCCATCTAAATACTGGAATGGAACCTGTTATTATAGGCGAACTCTATGAGAGCTAGGTGATCACCCCAACTACCCTTGAAATTGATCACGCAAGCTCTCAACATTTCCTCTAAGGTCTGAATGGTACGCTCTGCCTGACTATTTGTCTGCAGATGAAATGTTGTTCTAAGGTTTACTTGAGTACTAAGACCTTTCTAAAACTATTTCCAAAAAATGAGAGGTTAACTGAGGACCCCTATTTGAGATGATAGACAAGGGAACCCCATGCAACCTGACTATCTCGCAAATGTATAGTTTGGCATAATCCTCCGCTAAATCTGTAGTTTTGACAGCCAAGAAATGAGCTGACTTAGTTACTCTGTCCACTATCACCCAAATTGAGTCATGTTGTTTGCGAGTATGAGGCTAATCGTTAATGAAATCCATATTTATCACTTCCCACTTCCATGTAGGAATGTTAATCTGTTGATTAACACCTCCTGATTTCTGATGTTCTACTTTAACCTGTTGATAGTTAAGACCATTAGCCAAAAACTCTGCGATGTCTTTCTTCATGCCGTTCCACCAAAAGACTTCTCCTAGATTATGGTACATCTTGGCGGCACCCATATAAATAAAATACTTGGAATTATGTGCCTCATTAAGGATTTGCTTCCTCAACTCACCCATATTCGGAACACATAAGCGACCCTGGTAACGAAGCACACCATCTCCCCTTGGGAGAAAACCTCAACTCTTTGCTGATGAACTCCACCTTTCAAATGAAGTAATATAGGATCGCTATCCTATTTTTCCTTAACCTCCACTACCAGTGAAGATTCTTACCCACTCTGAACTATCATACCACCATTTGACGTGTCCATAAGGCAAAATCCTAAGCGATCAAGCCGGTGAACATCTTTGGCTAATTCTTTCTTCTCTTCCTCAACATGTGATACACTACCCATGGAGAATATTCTGAGGGTGTCAGCCACTATATTGGCCTTACCTAGATGATAGAGCATATTCATTTCATAGTCTTTGAGGAATTCAAGTCATCTCCTCTAACAAAGATTCAACTATTTATGGGTGAACACAGACTGGAGGCTATTATTATCTGTGAACACATCAACATGAACACCATACTAGTAGTTTCTCTAAATCTTTAGGGAAAATACTACGACTGCAGGCTCGAGGTCATGAGTCAGGTAGTTCTTCTCATGGACCTTAAGCTTTCTAGAAGCATAATATATGACCTTACCTTACTGCATTAACACACAACCTAGGCCAACCCTGGATGCAGCACAATAAACCACATAACTATTTGATCCATCTGGTAGAGTTAAGACAAGAGCTGTAATCAACCTAGTCTTCAATTCTGAGAAGTTTTTCTCACACTCATATGACCACTGAAACTTGACCTTTTTTGAGTCAACTCAGTCAATGGGGAAGCTGTGGATGAAAATCTTTCAACAAACCTCTTGTAATAACTAGCTAAACCCAATAAACTTTTGATATTAATCGAAGAGGTAAGCCTGGGTAGTGCTATACTACCTCAATTTTCTGAGAATCCACTCGCATCCCTTCGTTGGATACCATATGACCAAGGAAAGTGACCGACTACAACAAAAATTTACATTTTCTAAACTTAGTAAATAACTGGTGATCTTTGAGGGTTTGCAAAAAAAACTATTAAATGAGTCACATGATCTTCCTTACTAAGAGAATAAATAAGGATATCATCAATACAAATGATGACGAACAAGTCCAAATACTGTTTGAACACTCTGTTCATTAGGTCCATCAAAGTTTCAGGAGCATTTGTTATTTCAAAAGACATAACTACAAATTCATAGTGCCCATACCGAGTCCTGACGGCTATCTTTGGGATGCCACTGTTTGTGACTCTAGGCAATGATAGCTGGATCTGAGGTTTATCTAAGAAAAGCAATTAGAAACCTAAAATTGGTCGAACAAGTCATCAATTCTGAGGATGGGATACTTATTCTTGATTGTGACTTTGTTCAACTGACGACAGTCAATGCACATTCTGAGAGAACCATCTCTCTTTTTCACGAACAACACTGGAGCACCCAGGGAGATATACTGGGTCCGTTAAAGCCCTTATCTAGAAAGTCTTTTAACTGTTTTTTAATTCCTTAAGCTCAACTGGATCCATTCTGTAAGGAAGAATTGAATTAGGTTGGGTATCTTGTAGAATATCTATTCCGAAGTCGATTTTCCATTCAGGAAGAACTCCGGGAAGATCTTCGGGGAACACTTCTCGAAACTCATTTACTACTGGGATTGACTTAAGAGTTGGGTTTTCAGATTTTGAATCCATAACCCATACGAGATGATATATTTACCCTTTGAAAATTATTATTCTAGCTGATACGCTCAAATTACATCTCCCTAAAGAAGTATAAGCGATCTTTATCAAGTAGAGAACCAAACTTGGAGATTGGGGTCGATCCCACGCGAAATATGGTTTAGACTTAAACTTAACTTACAATTATATTCTTTAGTCAATGTACTTCCGAAACAAGTAATTAAAGAAGGGTGATTTGTGAAACAAATTCTGGAAATAATGTGAACAATCAGTGAGCAAGATTCACACTTTAGTTGTTATCAAGATGAGAGAGAAACTAGGGTATACATGTTCCCCATAAGCTCATAATGCGGTAATCATAGTAATAGTAATCCTTTCCTAGTGTATTACATGCAAAGTAATAAGTTAGGTATCTCTAATTCCTTGGTCCGGCAACTAGAGAATTTCACCCCGCACCTTGGTCTGGCTACGTGTGTATAATTTACTAACCCTTACCTTTACCTCATATTAGACATCGTATCAATGTATGACTTAGTTTTCACCCTCGCACCAATTAACACTAGATTATTAGATAGTATCACACTAAATCTATGTTGATAATTCTTTTCTTACTAACTACCTCCTTGGTCCGGCAAGTAGCAAAAGGCGAGTTCCAATGTTGGCCACCGTTAAAAAGACTTCTAAACTAAAAAATTATCAATGCATGCAGCAACACTATTCAAGAATTACTTAGTTACTTTCATACATTGTTAATCGCTCATGGTTCTCACAACCCTAGTTGTGGATTTAGTTACCCATAGTAGCAAGAACACAATTCATATTTTTAGATGAAGAAATCATGAACTTACGTAATGAGAAGAATAAACCCATAATCTTAACTTGAATTTCAAAGTCAAAATCTTCGAAACGACCTTAGGAAATCAAGAATTGCTAAAGTTGCAAGTTAATCTCCAAAGCCAAAAACTAGAATAAAAGTAATAAGGTCTAACCCCAAAAAATGAGGTTTACATGCCCTATATATAGAAAAACAAGTCCCAACTAACAAGGAAACAAAATAAGGAAATAAAGTTTTTGGACGTGGTTGTAATTGACGAGACTGACCTACGGACTGTGGACTGGCCTACGGTCCATAGGTCCCTTCCGTGATTTGGGACTTAGGAAATTTTTCAACTCTTTAAATCTCCTCCTCTCAATTACAATTGACGGATAAACAGGATGGACCGTGATTTAATCCACGGTCTGTGGATCCTCCTCTATGGTTTCATACTTAGACTTTTGAAATCAGGTATTGGAACACCCTTCTCTGAATGGTTTGAAGGACTTGCAGGACGACCCGTAGGTCGACCTAAAGTCCGTAGTTTGAGTTCGTGGTTCCACACTTGGTCAAGAATTACCTGATTTCATCTTCATGCTTTGCCTATCCATCTACGATCACCATCTACAGAACGTGACTAGACCTACGGTCCGTGAGTCACTTTCGTAGATGGCCTTTTCTGCACAATTCTTCAGCTGTGTCTCATACTTCCACGTTAGAACTTATTTCCTGCAAATAGGATAAAAACACATTAATACCAATACAAAATGGCCCTAGACACACACAACTCTTAAGTGAAATGTATTAAAAATACCGTAAACTCACGGTATGTCACTAGCCTTAAGGTTAGAGATAAATCTACCCATAGACACTGAGCTACTAACCTTCCATTCTAAGACTGGCTTATTTGGAAACTGAAATTGAACAATCCTAGTTCTATAATCGTCTAAGGCATAACAGGAATATAACCAATCCATGCCTAGAATGATACAAAAATCAACCATTTCTAACTCTACAAGGTCTGCTAAGGTGACTTTCTGAGAAACTGTGACAGTGCAATTTAGCTGGCTGAACGCCCCCTCGACTCGGCAACAAGAGTCGGTTATGGAATAGCCTTTTAGTCGGCTTTCTCGTTTCATCAGGAAACTCTTGTAGACACCCTTCTGACTTAGACCTATAAAACTCTCTATGGTTAACCTGAATGAGATCCCGGATTCTTGTTCCAGGAGTGTTAGTGTAACACCTAGGATTCGAGAAAAGGGATATTTCAGTTTTCAAAAATACCTGGTGCCATCGATAGAGGCCAACCACCGCCTATTGACTGAACCATGGACTGTAGGTCTGGTCCATGGATTGGCCAACCAAGTCTGCCCAGAAAATCATGAACCACGGCCTGGACCAATGGACTGTCGTTGGGTCCTTGGTCCGAGGATCAGGGCCTCAATTTCCAACTTCTAAAACAGATGACGAACGTGTAGGACGGACCATCGGTCAAACCATGGTCCGTCGATCAGGCCAGAGTTAGTGGGTTAGCAGTTATTTTTAGGGGCAATTTAGTCTTTTCCTAATTATTTTATCCTAATACTATGTAGTTTTACCCTTCACAAAAACCTCTATATAAGTGTTTTAATCCCAAATTTCCCCAAATTGAAATCATTCTCTCAATATCACAAAAGAAGACCTCTAAAATATTTCTCTCTCTAGAAGTTGAAGAAAAAGGGATCAACCTAGGGTTTCAACACAAGTCTTCAATTCCTCCATTGAAGTTAAGCAATTGGCATTGAGGTATGATAGTTTTTATTCATAGATTCCTTCCCTTGATGGAGTTCCCAAATTCTCCTATTTTCTAAGTTAGAATTCCCTAATTAAGTTAGGGATTTCTTCTATGTTATGGCTCCTAATTGTTAATCTAGTTGAATGATTTATGACCTATGATGCATGAATTGAGTTAATCTTATGTTTTTATGATGTTATCCCATGAACCCATGTAATTACCATGTTTTCCTTGTTATGAGCATATAATGTGGGTCTTGGATTATGAAAGAAGAGATCAACCTAGGGTTTCAACACAAGTCTCCAATTCCTACATTAAAGTTAAGCAATTGGCTTTGAGGTATGATAGTTTTCATCCATGGATTACTTCCATTTATGGAGTTCCCAAATTCTCCTATTTTATAAGTTTGAATTCCCCAATTGAGTTAGGCTTTTCTTCTATGTTATGGGTTCTCCTAATTATTGATCTAGTTGATTGATTTATGACCCAGCATGCATGAATTGAGTTAATATCATGTTTTTATGATGATCCCCCATGAACCCACGTAATTCCTATGTTTTGCAAGTTATAAACATATAATGTGGGTATTGGATTATGAAATAAGAGTTTTATAAAATCAAGCATGAATTGATAGAATTACATGAATTTATGATGAATTTCTATGAACCCATGTCTAACTTATGTTTTCTAGACATTGATGTTTGAAACAGGGTTTTGAACCTTGAAAGGTGAATTATGGAATTATGCATATTCTTATGAAGTTTATGTAAATATTCTAAGGATGGTTTGAGAGTGAAGTATCAATGATAATGTTGTTGTGTTGTTGAAAGGATTTTCTCATATAAACATGAAAGCATGATCGTGAAAGTTTTTCTCACCTAAAATGAACCAATGATTAAGGAGTTATGCAGATGATGAGACAAGAGGCGATTAGCCATGCTCTCTAATTGAGACAAGAGATGATTACCCATAACCTCCAATGTTAAGAGAGGAGGCGATTACCCATGTCATATGTAGTAAAGACAAGAGACTATTACTCATATTCCTTTAAGATCTTAGATGAATATGACTAAGAACTAGTCTGCGGAAGTTAAGCTAAGAACCAAGTGGACAAGTGGCGATTACCCAAGTCCCATGAACTATGTGCCAACATAGGATTGTCTAGATAGACATTATCTAGTGGATCCACAATAGCTAAAATTTCATGGTCCTTACCATGGCACGTAGGACACCTCTTTTCGGTGTGGGGTAGATAATGGATTCCATGTTGCTAGCTCACATGGTCTTATATGTCGGTTAAGGCTACTTTCCACAAACAAGTAAAGTTATGATGAACCAAGGTTACTTCAAGAAGTATCATAAGTATGTCTCAGGATGATATTCACTTGCGTTGATCATGTTTTATGGCTTATGTTTTCTAACCCTCAAGTTTAATATTTTAGCTTGATCATTGCATGCTTATGAAAATGTCTGATTTTAGCATGATTTAAATGTTTATATGCATGGATATCATACTTGGTACATGTTTGTGCTAACGTATACTCTTGCATACATTTCCCCAAATGACGGGTACGACAGTCAAGGTTCCCAGTTATAAGGCTAGAGGTTGATTTGGGAGATTCTAAGCTTTGGTTAATCCTCATGCTTCAAGGACGAATCTTCATTGTTTCCAGTTTTTGTTCTTATTTTCAGTGTTGCTCATGTTATATGGGCTTGGCCCAATTTCATTTGTATGTACCAGATGGCTAATGAGACAAGTGTTTAGACTTCCTCTTTACTTTTATAAAAAACTTTTGGGACTTGAAATGCCGCTCTTTATCTCTTTTGTTCTATTTCTTATGTTATGAATGCTAAGTGGCTTGTATGGGGCCTCTCGGGGTCTTATACACCATTGCGCCTAGGGGCTACCTTGGGTCATGACAAATTTGGTAATCAGAGCAAAATGTTTAGACAGGTCCTAGGATATCTCATAAGCCACGTCGAGTAGAGTCTTGTTCATGAGCGGAAGCGAGTCACATTTATGAATAAGAGGGTACAAGATGATTAGGAAACTCTACTTCTTTCATTACTCTAAAGTCGTACGATAGAGTTTAAATCTATAAGGTCTCTCTCCTAATACATATTTGATGCTCTACAGGATATAGCTACTCGAAGAGCTTATGCTAGAAGGATTGCGGAAGAGAATGTGGAACAATAAGCTCCTCCTCAAGCTTCTCAGGTTTCGATCGATCCTTTGGCTGACCAAGTGACTAATGCGGAGTTTAGGGCTACTTTTCAAATGTTGGCTCAAGTCGTGACTGCTCAAGTCAATAGGGAGATTGCGGTTCCCATGAACCCAAATGTGGGTACTACGGCATCTAGAGTGAGGGACTTTACTGGAATGAATCCCATGGAGTTTCATGGTTCTAAGGTTGAGGAAGATCCTCAAGAGTTCATTGATGAGGTTTATAAGATGTTGATGATCATGGGAGTGACGCTGGTGGAAAAGGCGGAGTTGGCCGCTTATCAACTTAAGGGTGTTTCTCAAATATGGTACAACCAATGGAAAGAAGGGAAGCCGAAATATGTGGGTCCTCTCGATTGGGAAAAGTTCAAAAATACTTTCCTTGATAGGTTCTTTCCCCTTGAGATAAGGGAGGCAAATGTGCTTGAGTTCATCAACTTTCATCAAGGAAGTATGAGTGTGAAGGAATATACTTTGAAGTTCACACAATTGTCTAAATATGCTCCCATAATGGTTGTCGATCCTAGGGCAAAGATGAGTAAATTCATTTTGGGTGTGTCCGAAATGATGGTTAAAGAATGTCGTACCGCCATGATTGTTAATGACATAGACATTTCTCATCTCATGGTTCATTCTCAACAAATTGAAGAGGAGAAACTTAAGGAGAAGTCTAGGGAGACAAAGAGGGTTAAAATCGGTGGTGGTAATTTCTGTCATGCAAGGTCCGATGGACATAGTCGTTCTAGATTTAGATAAAGGTTTTCTGGTCAAGGCTCATCCAATGCTCCTACTAGGTACAACAAAGAGAGGGTGTCTAACCCTAAGCCTCAAGGAGGAAATGGTAGTGGGTCCTTATTGCCTACTTGTGCTAAGTGTGAAAGAAAGCATCAGGATAAATGCCTAGCAGGTTCCAATGATTGTTTTGGGTGTGTTAAGATGGACCACAAGATAAAAGATTATCCTTTAGTTGCTAAGAATGAAGGAGATAATCGCCGAAGGGCTCAACCAAATCCTTCATCCATTCCAAGCGGTTCGGGTTCAAATGATCCTAAGCAAAACCGATTCTATGCACTTTAGACTCGTGGTGAGCAAGAGGGTTCTCCCGATGTGGTTACCGGTATGTTGAAAGTCTTCCAACTTGATGTTTATGATTTACTTGACCTCGGTGCTACCTTGTCTTTTGTGACACCATATGTGGCTAGGAGGTTTGATGTTCTTCCGGATGTGTTGTTAGATCCGTTTTTTCTCTCTACTCTTGTGGTTGATTCTATTGTTGCTAAGAGGGTCTATAGAAAGTGTCCCGTTTCCTTGTCCCATAGATTTGGTAGAGCTTGATATGCTAGATTTTGATGTTATCCTTGGTATGGATTGGCTGCACTCATGTTATGCTTCTATTGATTATAGAACTCGGGTAGTCAAGTTTCAGTTCCCGAATGAGCCTATCCTAGAGTGGCATGGGGGAAATTCTATGCCTAAGGGTCGGTTTGTCTGTTGTGTTAAATCTAGAAAGATGATTTCTAAGGGTTTCATTTACCATCTAGTTAAGGTGAGGGATGTAGATTCCAAAACCCCTACTCTTGAGTCGGTCCCTATGGTTATGGAGTTTCTGGAAGTGTTCCCTGATGATTTACCTGGTATTCCTCCCGAAAGGGAAATAAACTTCAGTATTGACGTTCTCCTAGATACGCAACCTATATCTATTCCTCCTTACTGAATGGCTCCAGCAGAACTAAAAGAATTGAAGGAGAAATTGAAAGATTTGTTGGATAAGGGTTTCATCTGACCGAGTATCTCTCCATGGGGTGCTCCAGTCTTGTTTGTTAGAAAGAAGGATGGTTCTCTCCGTATGTGTATAAACTATCAGCATTATAAATAAGTTGCCATTAAGAATAAGTATCATCTCCCAAGGATAGATGATTTGTTTGACCAACTTTAAGGGGCGACTTACTTTTCCAAGATTGACCTCGGTTGGGTTATCACCAATTGAGGGTGAAGGAAGATCACATTCTGAAGACGGTTCTTCAAATACAGTATGGTCATTATGAGTTTTTGGTAATGTCATTTGGTTTGACTAATGCTCTGGCGGCATTTATTGATTTGATGAATAGGGTGTTTAGACAATACCTTGACATGTTTGTAATAGTGTTTATTGATTATATATTGATCTATTCAAGAAGTGAGGATGATCACATCAAGCATTTTAGGATTGTGTTGCAAATTCTCAAAGACCAACAACTCTTTGCAAAGTTTAGCAAATGTCAATTTCGGCTAAGGTTCGTAGCTTTCCTTGGCCATATTTCTTCAAGTAAAAGTATTGAGGTAGATCCTAAGAAGACGGATGCGGTTAAAAGTTGGCCTAGACCTCTATTCCCTTTAGATATTAGAAGTTTCTTAGGTCTAGCCGGTTATTCTAGAAGGTTTGTTGAAGGGTTCTCTTTGATTGCCTCTTCTTTGGCGACTCTGATTCAAAAGAAGGCTAAGTTCATATGGTCCGAAGTATGTTAAGTGGTGCTTAAAAAGTCCGTAGAAGCTTTCTCCCAAGGGGGAGATGGTGTACTTAGATATCAAGCTCGCTTGTGTGTTCCCAATGTAGATGGCTTGAGAGAATAAATCTTGTCAGAAGCCCATAGTTCTTGGTATTCCATTCAGCCGGGAGCGACCAAGATGTACTGTGATTTGCGGGAGATCTATTGGTTGAATGGGATGAAGAATGATATTGCGGGATTTGTGGCTAAGTGTCCTAATTACCAATAAGTGATAGTTGAGAATAAAAACCGGGAGGTTTATCCCAAGACATTAGCATTCCTACTTGTAAGTGGGAAGATTTGAATATGGACTTTATCGTTGGGTTGCCTTGCACTCGGCGTCAACATGACTCGATTAGGGTTATAGTAGATCGGATGATGAAATTGGCCCATTTTATTCCCGTTAAGGTTTCTTATATGGCAGAGGACTATGCTATATTATACTTGAGGGAAATGGTAAAGTTGCATGGAGTGCCTTTATCCATTATCTCCGATCGTGGTACCCAATTCAGTTCTCAGTTTTGGAAATATTTTCAAAGGGGTCTTGGTCCTCGTGTCAAGATTAGTACAACTTTGCATCCAAAAAGTGATGGGTAAGTGGAGTGCACTATCCAAACCTTGGAAGATATGTTGAGATATTGTGTGATTGATTTCTAGGGTAATTGGGATGACCATTTTCTAATGATCGAGTTTGCCTATAACAAAAGTTATCACTCAAATATTAGTATGGCTTCATTTGAGGATCTTTATAGTAGGGGGTGTAGATCTCTTATAGGTTTGTTTGAGGTGGGTGGAGTTGCCTTGATAGGACCCGAGTTAGTACATGAGGCCATGGGAAAAGTTCGACTCATTAGAGGAAGGTTGAAAATGGCTCAAAGTCGGCAAAAGTCATATGCCGATGTTAGAAGAAGAAATCTTGAGTTTGAGGTCCATGATTGGGTTGACTTGAAAATTTCACCCATGAAGTGTGTAATGAGGTTTGGTAAGAAAGGGAAGCTTAATCCCCATTATGTAGGCCCATATCAGATTTTAGGTGTGTTGGTAGGATTGCTTATGAACTAGAATTGCCTACTGAATTGGAATCGGTGCATCTGGTTTTCCATGTCTCTATTTTGAAGAAATATGTTGGAGATTCGACATCTATAGTTCCCTTGGAAGGTTTGGGAGTTAAGGAGAACCTTTCTTATGAAGAAGTTTCGATTGAGATTTTGGACCGACAAGTCAAGAAGTTGTGTCACGACCCAGGGGTACCTCATAGTCGTAACATGGAGTACTTGACCTCGAAGGGGTCTCATACAAGCCCTTAGCATAATCATAACATAAGCTCATAGAAAAGTATGGGAAAATTTAAAACTTCTTTAAAACCATTTAATCGAAAACATTTTCATAAGCAAACAGAAGTCTTTACTAAACTTTTGTCTGAAACCATCTATTTAACTCTTGAATATAAGTCTTGGGATGCAGCCCATATAAAAGTCTAAAACGTAAGGAAATGACATAAAGGGAACATAATGGGTTTGTCCTCGAAGCTATGAGGACTCACCAAAATCTTCAACTCTTCTTGCTTCTTAAGAACCTAGCCTCCAAAGTAACTCAACCTCCGAAACCCTACATTTGATTAGAATGTAGGCAATATGCGTTAGTACAAAATGTACCAAGTATTAAAGCTAGCACAACATCATAAGAGCATCTCAAAATGGTTAGTCAACATAAGACATAAGCATAAGAGATAATAACATAGTCATAACATAATCATCATAGTCATAGCATGGTCTCCAACATAAGCATCATATAAATATAAGTCAACATAAGACATAGTTAATGAGCATAGGAGATAAGTCATAATCATATAGGCATATTTGATTCTTAGTCATCTATACCATAATAGTACCATTCTCAAGAAACCTAAAAAGCATACAAGTTCAAAGCAAGAATAGCATCCCATTATACCACCCAAGCCAAGTACCCCTTTTTGGTCATGCTAAACATGGTCTATATGCATGGTCTAACTCTTTAAGCTTTTCTACCATAAGGGCAACATACTTCTAACTAACCTCAGAGCACACTTGTGCAATGCATGAATGGCATCCCATACTACCCTCCACACTAAGCATAACCTTGAAATAATCTTACTCATATTCACCCTACTTTGGTCTTACTATCTTCATATAGACAAGGGAACTACCACCTCTAGTCAATCATATCTTGGAAGGCAACTATAGCAACAACCCAAGCAAAGTCTATCTATGTGTGGGAACCCTTCATACCTAGCCTTATGTCATACTTGTGCAATGTATAGAGAACATCCCATACTATTACCCACACTAAGTATTCCTTTAGACTATCATGAATGTTCACTAGTTGGGGACTAGTGCCTCTATTCTATTTACCTCTTCAAGGCTACCAAGGAATAACCCCCTAATAGGCTAGACCATGCTGTCATCTTACTAACATAACTAGGTTAAGGTAAGCTATCTACCTTGGAAGATACACTATCATGTAAGTCCAAGCTATTCTAGGAAAGGTACAAGTGTCCTATTCTAGCTACCATGAAATAGTCCTAGACCAACTAAGTCATGCTACCCTTACAAGTATACCATGAGACAAATACAAGCTACCCTTACAAGTATACCATGAGACAAATACAAGCTACCCTTACAAGTATACCGTGATACAAATACAAGCTACCTTTAGGAGAGTATGATTCTCAATCCTAAGCTATCCTTAGGAGAGTATGAGTCCTCAATCCCAAGATGCCATGACTAACCTAGGTCAAGCTACCCTTGAAGTGCATCTTTCAATGCAAAGTCAAGCTACCCTTAGGAGAGTATGGATCCTCTATCCCAAAGCTACCATGAAATAGTCTTGTCAAAACCAAGTCATGCTACCATGAAGGCATCCTAACAATGCTAGTTCAAGCTACCCTTAGGAGAGTATAAATCCTCAATCCTAGGCTACCATGACTACTCCTAACTCATGCTACTATGAAATGCATTTTTCAATGGCAAGTCAAGCTATATCTTTGAAGAGTATAGATCCTCCATCCTAAGCTATCAGCTTTGGTATTATCCTACTAACCAAGCTACATATCAAGGGATCATACATCACAACTTCAAGCGATTCTAGTCTAACATGCTTTGATTCATTTTAGGTTATTAAGCCAACCTAGAATCCTTTTATGTGAGAGAACCTTGGATCACCTATTATCTTGATGTCTAAGTGTGTAAGATAAAAGCAATCTACAACACAATTACATAATATTGTCTTTACCCCATAGCCCTAACATTGTTGGCTACATTCCCTAATTTCGAGCTTAATTTTATTCATGCCAAAATTACAAGCTATTCTATCACATTCTTTACTACTAAGTGATTCTAGTCAGAATTGATTCATAAAGGTTCAATTCTAACTTTACAAGTCAAGATATTTCCTATTCAATAAAGTCTAGTTCAATTCATGATTATATGATCCTAACCTTGATCAATTAGTATACATGACATTGATTTAGGAAGATCACCTTTGAACCTTCAACTTTGCCTCTAATGGCATAAATCCAGAATTATCACATTCATCAATTTAGATTAGGGTTTACCATAGAAATCACTTGAAATCATCATAATATCACTAAAAAAAGCTAAATCAATCATAATTGGGTGTTATCCACTAGATTGGAATCATACCCAAACCCTATCCACAATGTAAGCACAACCCTAGCTAGAATTGGGTTTTTTTGACATCACAATTTGGGGAAAACTAAGGGGGATCTATGGGGGAAGAACCCATACATGAATTAGATAAACATACCTCTTTTCAAAGCCCTAAACAAATCTTGAATCAATGGTGAATTCCACCCTAGCTGCTGCCCCTCTTCTTCTTCTTCTTCTTCTTTGCTTCTAGAGAGAGAAATACTTGAGAGGAAGTGGGTTCTTTAGAAGAATAAGTTAATGACTTATTTTAGGGCCTTATTAGGCTTATATAGGTAGCTAATTAAATAACTAACCGACTACCTTAACCTCTAATTAATAACTTAATTAATTCCCAAACCCCCTTTCCTAAAACTAAAAGTCGAAAAACTGTTAAGACCTACGGACCCCCACCTACGGACCGTAGGTGGGGTGACGGCTCATAATTTTCACTTTGTAGGTGAGTACTGTGGCTAAGAAGGCAGTACAGATTTAGGCCTTGACCTACGACTAAGAGCTACGGGGCGTGAGTTGACCTACGCCCCGTAGGTGCCCAAACGTAGCTCACCAAAAATGCAGATTTTAGGGACTGCTTTGGGGTCCTCCTCAAGGACCCCTTTGGTTGTTCCTTGGGGAGTCGTACCCGGATGTTTAACCCCTAAACACCTCATTGTAAGTATGGGAGTCATTTTTACAACGTTTAATCCTTATACGACACTCCAAACTTCTTAGAAAAGGCTCTAGAACTTACTAGTTCAACTTGCTAATTTCCGGGGTGTTATATTATCCCTCCTTGGGATCATTCATCCTTGAATGACGATTCTAAACCCATTATGCATGCACTACATCCAAATGCACACAACCAAGGGAGAAAACTTCGATTCCAGGTTAAACACATTCAATGCAACACAAGGGAGTAGGGACTACTTCTACCAACCCAAAATGCATGAAACTCTAAATCTACTCATTTTCAAGGAGGAACTAACATATCCTAGTTAAAACATGCTCAACACACACTCATGGATCCTAAATGCAAATTTCTTCTCATAAAGCATTCATTCAAGGAGGAACCTTTCATCTCCAAAAACTAAGGCATGCTCATAATCAACTCATGAAGTCTATATGCAAATCTACTCAATGCACTAAAACATGAGGAAACAATGCAAATAAGTCATTTCTAACAAGACCTAAGAATTTTCATGAAAATGCATATAATAAAATCATGGCAACACATAAAGCACACAATAATCCTACTAGGTAGGCACACCATCTCCCCCTTGGGAGTAAGCCTACACAAACTCTTCTAAACATCATACGTAACATAAAGGCAACAATGAAGCATCATTAATACTAAAGACATCATCATAGCCCAACATAAAAAGTTACAAAAGACAAGAAATCCAGAAATTTACTAAAGCATGAAACACATACCGGAAGGGGACATGAGGAGATCACTCTTGATCTTCTCTAGATTGGAACGCATAAAATCTATTCTTCTTTTGAGGTTCCACATCCCCACTACTAGAGGAAACTTGATTACCTTCTCTCCTTGTAACCTTAGCCTTAGGGCAATATTTCATCATGTGGCCACTCTCACCACAACTAAAGCAACCCTCTCTACCGGCGAAACACCTACCCTCATGCCTCTTACCACACCTAGCACAAGAGGGCCATAGAGACTCATTACTTATCCCTTGGGGTCTAGGGGTAGACAACCTCCCACCCTTATGCTTAGGAGCATTAGAAAAATCTTGTCTGGAAAATGTTTGACGATTCCTAGAACGACCATACCCATCGGACCCATCATGAAAGGACTTATCACTATCCATCCTAGACCTCTTTTTCTCCCTAGATTTATCTTGCTTGTGTTTTTCTTTTTACATTTGTTTGGCATGAATCATGAGGTGTGAGATATCCATATAATCAACAAGCATTGTCATACGACATTCTTTGGCTACCATGTTGGACACACCCGACAAAAACCTATTCATCTCATCTCTCGGATTTGACACTATGGATAGAGCATACTTAGACAAAAGAGTAAACTTCAAGGAATACTCCTTTACACTCATGTTACCTTGCTTAAGATTGATGAACTTTTCCATCTTGGCCTCCCTCAACTCCTGGGGAAAGAACCTATTTAGAAATTCCTCCTTAAATATCTCCAAACCTATGGGACCTGCTTCTACCGGCCTATTATCTTTCCATTGCTCATACCAAATTTTGGCAACATCTTTCAATTGATAAGAGGCTAGTTCCTCTTTCTCTATAGAAGTCACACCCATGATAGCAAGTGTCTTATGAACCTCTTCTATGAACCCATTTGGATCTTCTTCCACCTTGGTGCCACTAAACTCCAGAGGGTTCATCCTCAAAAACTCCCTTACCCTAGAAGAACCCATCCCCTTTATAGGGTTTTCTGGAGCCACCACCTTTCTGTTGGCTTACGCCGTCAAGGCTTGAGCCAACAATTGCATAGAAGCCCTAAACTCTGCAAGAGTGACATTCTCAATAGGAGGGCCATTTGGAGCTTGAGGAGGAGCTTGGTTTGGAACTTGTGTAGGAACCTCTTGTTCTCCATTGTCTTCCTCATCCCTCCTAGCATTAGCCCTAGTATTAGCCATAACCTGAAAAAACCATAGGGTAAAGGTTTGGAGAAATACCTACTAGATCTAAACTCTATAACACGACTTAGAGAATGAAGAAATGAGATTTCCTAAGCATCCAATAGCCTCCTATTCATAAATGTGGCGCACTTCACATTTATGAACAAGACCCTACTAGACGTGGTTTGAGTAAATCCTAGAACCATTCTAAACCTTGTGCTCTGATTACTAAGTTTGTCACGACCTAGGGGTACCCCCTAGACATAACATGGCGTACTTAACCCTGAAGAGGTCTCATACAAGACCTTAGCATAATCATAGCATAACATCATAGAAAAGTATGGGAAAATTTTAAACTTCTTTAAAACCATACGATCGAAAATATTTTCATAAACAAACGGAAGTCTTTACTAAACCTTTGTCTTAAACCATCTATTTAACTCTTGAATACAAGTCTTGGGACACAGCCCATATAAAAGTCTAAAACATAAAGAAATGACATAAATGGAAAATAATGGGTTTGTCCTCGAAGCTATGAGGACTCACCAAAATCTTCAACTCTTCTTGCTTCTTAGGAACCTAGCCTCCAAAGTAACTCAACCTCCGAAACCCTACATTTGATTAGAAGGTAGGTAATATGTGTTAGTGCAAAATGTACCAAGTATGAAAGCTAGCACAACATCATAAGAGCATCACAAAATGGTTAATCAACATAAGACATAAGTGTAAGCGATACTAACATAGTCATAACATAATCATCATAGCCATAGCATGGTCTCCAACATAAGCATCATATAAACATAAGTCAACATAAGACATAGTTAATGAGCATAGGAGATAAGTCATAATCATATAAGCATATTTGTCTCTTAGTCATCTATACCATAATAGCACCATTCTCAAGAAACCTCAAAAGCATACAAGTGCAAAGCAATAATAGAATCCCATAATACCACCCAAGCCAAGTACCCCTTTTTAGTAATGCTAATCATGGCCTATATGAATGGTCTAAGTCTTTAAACTTTTATACCATAAGGGCAACATACTTCTAAGTAACCTCAAAGCATACTTGTGCTATGAATGGAAGGCATCCCATACTACCCTCCACACTAAGCACAACCTTGAAATCATCTTAGTCATATTCACCTTACTTTGGTCTTACTATTAGCTATCTTCATATAGACAAGGGAACTACCACCTCTAAACAAGCATAACTTGGAAGGCAACTATAGCAACAACCCAAGCTAAGTCTATACTATGTGTGGGAACCCTTCATACCTAGCCTTAAGTCATACTTGTGCAATGTATAGATAGCATCCCATACTACTACCCACACTAAGTATTCCTTTAGACTATCATGAATGTTCAGTAGTTGGGGTCTAATCCCTCTATTCTATTTACCTCTTCAAGGCTACCAAGGAATAACCTCCTAATAGGCTAGACCATGCTATTATCTTAGTAACATAACTAAGTTAAGCTAAGCTACGCTATCTACCTTGGAAGATACACTATCATGCAAGTCCAAGCTATTCTAGGAAAGGTACAAGTGTCCTATCCTAGCTACCATGAAATAGTCCTAGACCAACTAAGTCATGCTACCCTTACAAGTATACCGTGATATAAATACAAGCTACCCTTATGAGAGTATGATTCTAAATCCTAAGCTAATATTAGGAGAATATGAGTCCTCAATCCCAAGCTACCATGACTAACCTAAGTCAAGCTACCCCTGAGGTGCATCTTTCAATACAAAGTCAATCTACCCTTAGGAAAGTATGGATCCTCTATACCAAAGCTACCATGAAATTGTCTTGGCCAAACCAAGTCATGCTACCATGAAGGCATCCTAACCATGCTAGTTCAAGCTAACCTTAGGAGAGTATAAATCCTCAATCCTTGGCTACCATGACTACTCCTAATTCATGCTACCATGAAATGGATTTTTCAATGGCAAGTCAAGCTATATCTTAGGAGAGTATATATTCTCCACCCTAAGTTATTAACCTCGGTCTTATCCTACTAAGCCAAGCTATACATGAAGAGATAATACCTCACAACTTCAAGCTATTCTAGTCTAACTTGATTTGATTCATTTTAGGTTATTTAGCCAACCTAGAATCCTTCTATGTGAGAGAGCCTTGGATCTCCTAGCGTCTTTATGCCTAAGTGTGTAAGATAAAAGCAATCCACAACACAATTACATAATATTGGCTTTACACCCAAAGCCCTAACATTGTTGGCTACAAGCGCTAATTTCAAGCTTAACTTCATTCATGTCTATATTACAAGCTATTCCATCACATTCTTTACTACTAAGTGATTCTAGTCATAATTGATTCATAAAGGTTCAATTCTAACTTTACAAGTCAAGATCTTTCCTATTCAATAAAGTCTAGTTCAATTCATGATTATATTATCCTAAACTTGATCAATTCGTATACATGACATTGATTTAGGAAGATCACCTTTGAACCTTCAACTTTGCCTCTAAAGGCATAAACCCATAATTATCATATTCATCAATTTAGATTAGGGTTTACCATAGAAATCACGTGAAATCATCATAATATCACTAAACAAAGCTAAATCAATCATAATTGGGTGTTATCCACTAGATTGGAATCATACCCAAACCCTACCCATAATGTAAGCACAACCCTAGCGAGAATTGGGTTTTGTTGACATCACAATTGTGGGAAAACTAAGGGGTCTATATGGTTGAATAACCCATAGATGAATAAGCTAAATATACCTCTTTTAAAAGCCCTAAACAAAGCTTGAATCAATGGTGAATTCGACCCTAGCTGCTGCACCTCTTCTTCTTCTTTGCTTCTAGAGAGAGAAATGTTTGAGAGGAAGTGGGTTCTTTAGATGAATGAGTTAATGACTTAGTTTAGGGTCTTATTAATCTTATATAGGTGGCTAATTAACTAACTAACCGACCTACCTTACTCCATAATTAATAACTTAATTAATTCCCAAACCCCCTTAACTACAACTAAAAGTCCAAAAACTGTTAAGATCTACGGACCCCCACCTACGGACCGTAGGTGGGGTGATGTCTCATATTATTCACTTAGTAGGTGAGTACTATGGCTAACAAGGCAGGCAAGATTCAGGCCTTGACTATGACCAAGAGCTACGGGGCGTGAGTAGATTTACGCCCCGTAGGTGCCCAAACGTTGCTCACCAAATATGCAGATTTTAGGGACTGTTTTGGGGTCCTCCTCAAGGACACCTTTGGTTGTTCCTTGGGGAGTCGTACCCAGACGTTTCACCCCTAAGCACCTCATTATAAGTATGTGAGTCATTTTTATAACCTTTAATCCTCATACGACACTCCAAACGTCTTACAAAAGGCTCTCGAACTTACCAGTTCAACTTTCTAATTTCTAGGGTGTTACAAGTTGAGAAATAAAGAAGTTGCTTCCGTGAAAGTATTGTGGAGGAATCAGTTAGTTGAGGGTGCTACTTTGGAGGCAAGGCCTATTTGATGTCTTGATATCCTCATCTCTTTCCTTCTACTCCTAGTCTAGCTTGAGATATTGAGTTCCTTGTGGTTTACTCTTTTGGTGTCATATGTCTTAGATATTCCCATGATTTCCTCATTTATGCATGTTCATGAAAAGCTTAAGTTTTGAGAAAATGAGTCAACTTGATTAATTCGTACATGTTTATGTGCGTTTGAAGTATAAGTTGCATATAGACTTCATAATATGATGTTTTGAACATGCTTTAGCTTGGAGTTGATGTTTCCTCCTTGGATATGTGCATTTCTGTGATTGCTTGCATGTTGGGATGTTAGGTTAAGTTCCTACCTTCCTTATGATGTCTTGAATCTCATTCGAGGACGAATAATCCCAAGGGGAGGATAATGTAATACCTCAAATTTGAGAGAAGGGAAAATTTCAGTTTTCAGAAATACTTGGCGTCATCCAACGGAGGCCAACCACGGCCCGTGGACTGAACCTTGGACCGTAGGTCTGGTACGTGGATTGGCCAACCAAATCTGCCCAGAAAATAACGAACCACGACCTGGACCAACAGACCGTCATTGGGTCCACAGTTTGTGGATCAAGGCCTCAATTTCCAGCTTCTGAAACAAATGACAGATGTGCAGGACGGACCGTCGGTCAAACCATGGTCGGCAGATATTTTTAGGGACAATTGGGTCTTTTTCTAATTATTTCATCCTAATACTATGTCATTTTACCCTTCACCAAAACCCCTATATAAGTGTTTTAATCACAAATTTCCCCAAATTGAAATCATTCTCTCAAATTCACAAAAGAAGACCTCTCAAATATTTTTTTCTCTAGAAGTTGAAGAAGAAGGGATCAACCTAAGGTTTCAAGACAAGTCTCCAATTCCTCCATTGAATTTAAGAAATTGGCATTGGAGTATGATAGTTTTCATGCATGGATTACTTCCATTCATGGAGTTCCCAAATTCTCCTATTTTCGAAGATAGAATTCCTCAATTGAGTTAGAGTTTTCTTCTATGTTATGGGTTCTACTAATTGTTGCTCTAGTTGATTGATTTTTGACCTATGATGCATCAATTGAGTTAATCTCATGTTTTTTATGATGATCCCCCATGAACCCATGTAATTCCCATTTTCCCCAAGTTATGGGCATATAATGTGGGTCTTGGATTATGAAAGAAGAGTTTTATGAAATCAACCACGAATTGATAGAATTACATGAATTTATGATGAATTTCTATAAACCCATGTCTAACTTATGTTTTCTAGAAATTGATGATTGAAAGTGGGTTTTGAACCTTGAAAGGTGAATTATGGAATTATTCATATTCTTATGAAGTTTATGTAAATGTTCTAAGGATGCTTTGAGAGTGAAGTATCAATGATAATGTTGTTGTGTTGTTGAAAGATTTTTCTCATATACACATGAAAGCATGGATTGTGAAAGGTTTTCTCACCTAAAATGAACCAATGATTAAGGAGTTATGTAAATGATGAGACAAGAGGCGATTACCCATGCTCTCTAATTAAGGCAAAAGGCAATTACCCATGACCTCCAATATTAAGACAAGAGGCGATTACCCATGTTATATGAAGTAAAGACAAGAGGCGATTACCTATGTTCCTTTAAGAGCTAAGATGAATATGACTAAGAAATAGTCCGTGGAAATTAAGATTAGAACCGAGTGGACAAGTGGTGATTACCCAAGTCCCATAAACTATGTGCCAACATAGGATTGTCTAGATAGACATTAGCAAGTTGTTCGACAATAGCTAGAAGTTTATGGTTCTTACTGTAGCAAGTAGGGCACCTCTTTTCGGAGTTGGGTAGACACTGAATTCCATGTTTCTAGCTAACATGGTCTTATATGTTGGTTAAGGTTACTTCCCACAAACAAGTAACGTTATGATGAACCAAGGTTACTTAAAGAAGTATCATAAGTATGTCTCAAGATGATATTCAATTGCATTGATCATGTTTTATGGCTTATGCTTTCTAACCCTCAAGTTTCATATTTTAGCTTGATCATTGCATGCTCATGAAAATGCCCAATTTTAGCATGATTTCAATGTTTATATGCATGGCTATCAGACTTGGTACATATTTGTACTAACGCATACTCTTGCCTATATTTCCTAAAATGTCAGGTTCGACAGTCAGGGTTCTCAGTTTCGTGGCTAAAGGTTGATTTGAGAGATTCCGAGCATTGGTGAGTCTTCATGCTTCGAGGACAGATCTTCATTGTTTCCAGTTTGTTTTCTTATTTTCAATTTTGGACATGATGTATGGGCTTGGACCAATTTCATTCGTATGTAATAGATAACTAATGAGACAAGTGTTTAGACTTCCGGTTTAATTTTATAAAAAACTTTTGAGACTTGAAATGTTGTTCTTTATCTCTTTTGGTCTTATTCTGATGTTATGAATTCTAAGTGGCTTGTATAGGGCCTCTAGGGGTGTAACGACCCTCAAAATGAAGTAGGGTAAACTAGAGCCTCACATGGGTTTTATGCATTAATAACTTATTAAAATAATGAAGAATAGCTTTTTTAGTCAGTTTTAAAGAGTTTGGAAGTCAAACGTCAAGGGATGACCAAGACGTTCGGAAACTAGTCTTTTACGTGTTGGTGTGTTCTAGTATGTTGTTCATATTTTTATGTGTTGTTTGGAGTCTAAATTCAGTGGAGGTGACCCTAGTGTCTTAATAAATATTTTTAGGGTCAAAACGTTCCGGTACGACTCCCCGGGACCACCCTAACGGTCCCCGAGGAGGACCTCAACCCTTGGCCAAACAAGCTGCCAAGGTAGTTTGAACTTGCTCATGAAGGGAGCATGTCCGTGTCGGGGACAAGCTCCACCAAGTGCCAAAAGTTTGGTCCACGTCGTGGACACGTCGCAGACTCTACTGTCTCAAAATTTAATTTATGAAACTTGTGGGAACACCTCCGCGTCGCGAACTTGTTTTCTAATGAAATCTGTGTAAATAAAACTCAAGTTTGACTTGTTTAAAAGGTCTAACTAAGTGAGGGGTAGTTTGGGGAATAATTATAAACGGTTAATCTACCTATTTTAGGGTATTTTAAGCTAGTTAAAACCCCAAAACCTAGAATTAGACCCCATTTTTCAAATTGATCCTTCCCTCTCAAAATAGATTCTCTCCAAAACTCTGTTGAAGACCTTGTGAAGTTCAAGCTAGAAGATGGGTTTTCAACTGATTTATTCTTCAATTTCATGGGTCTTCATTAATTAAGGTATGGTAACTCTTGATTCTTGAATAATCTCTCACTCAAAGAGTTCCATCAAAGATTTTCAAAAGATTTTCAAAGACCAAAATTCCCAATTTTCAATCTAAACATGGGTCCCTTGTCAAACGATTTTCTAAATCATTCTATTGATGAATTAAGGTTTTTTTAGATAATTTTTGAAGAAATTCTTGAAAAACACATGATCCCCAAATTCTCAAAAAATTGGCTTATGATGTGGGTCTTTGTGAATATGATCTCTATTGGTGAAATTATGTGTAGATTATATTGTATTGAAGTTTCCTACGATTATCTATACTTATTCATGTTGAATTGTTGGTATATTGATGAGTTGAGAATTATGGCCATATGGGCAAAGTTATGGGTTGATCCCTCTGTTTATAGAATTGTATTTAGATTATGTTTATGTTATTGAATTGGATTGTTGATTCCTATTTCTACCTAAGTCAATTGATTATGAATTGTTGAGGATTGATCCATGGTGAACATAGCTTGGAGAATTAGTAAGCTTGCCTAACTTCTAGTCTATAGTATGAGAATTGATGTTGTGTGGTTTGGTCGACTTATGTTGGCGGTGTTTACTTCTTGTCTATCTATGCATGTTGAGATCATGGCCTTGAAGGCAATAGATGTGAAGTGAATTGATGATTATGATGCATATATTTATGATGTTGTGCTATGAATGTTATGTATGAAATCCTCAATGCTAGCATGATGTTTAAGGTGTGTTGATGATGATGAGTATAATGTGAATGTTAATGTTAGGGATAAGGTGTGGTCTACATGATTGATTATGTAAAGTACTATTGTGGAATGACCCCTACCTATATGACCCCTATATGAATGTTTGATCATATATCTGTTAGGAGTACCTATTCAATGTTGAATGTGTTCTTGTCTTCTATGATGAAGTGTGGGTGTGTGGTCTAGAATCCCTAAAGGCTTTATATGTGAATTGTTCATGATTTGGGGACATTGTGAATGTGTTGTGATCCCTTGAAGGGAAGTGCACTCAATGTCAATGTTGTTGCTATTATGTCACTATGAGGACCAATATGCACACACACTATACATGTATAGCTATGAATATGTTGTGTTATGGTGTCTATTGAAATGTTAACTCTTATATGCACCCTTACATCTTATTATGCATGGAAAGTGTATGATTAGCAAGGTATGAATATGTGTTATATAAAGGTGTGCATGTGAAAGGCTTTCTCGCATATGTATACACACATGAATGAATGAATAAGGTTTATGATAATCTAGTGAAAGTGAGTCTCTTGAATGGTTTCCTCAATTGTACTCTAAACTTGACTATGTTATGAATATGGTATGACTATGTGAAAAGTTATTCTCACATAATGTAGGTTCTATGGTGAAAGGCCATTCTCTTCTTTGGGCCATATGATATGAGGGATTAAGTCCCTAAAGCCTATTTTCTGTACTAATGTTAAATAAAGGCTTAAAGATGTTTAAAAAAGGAGTTGGAGCTTAGCACCGAGGGAACATGAAAAATGAGAGTGGGGGTTCATGTTTAGCAAGTCCAGCTTCCCACAAGAGAACCTACACGTTTAGCAAATCCGGGTTCCCAACATAGATGGTATCTCATGAGATGGAAACCTCCACGCTTAGTAAGTCACGGTTTTCTAGTAGCAATCTCCTTGTTCCATAACTATGTGCCCCCGTAGGTATTAGCTTAGTGGATCCACTAGATAGCTATTATGTATGTAGGTCCGACCATGGCAAGTAGTATCTTCTCTTTTCGGTGTGGGAGTAAAACACCAGATTCATGAACTAAGATAAGAATATGAACTCTAGTCATGATTTCTTGGAGAGTTACTTAATGTAGGTAGGACTATGGACCCTACTTATGGATTGGACAAGTGTACTCTAAGAGAGGTTATGATTAGGCTCTTTATGTAATAAAGGCTATGGTCTATGTATGTTAATATGAAATCCTGTTAAGGTTGAATTTACTTATGTCAAGACATGAAGTATGATTATGCATGTGAATTACTCTTATGACTTTTTAATGGGTTTTCTTAGTATATGCGAGGGTATGGGACTCCATGTGTACATTGCACAAGTGAGCTTGTGAAGGGGTTGTAAGGGTGGTTTACCTATGATATGAACTAAATGAGTTATGACTAATGATTTAGTAAAGAAATGAGTCCTTATATGATTTTATGAAGTATGATGGTCTTATGTCTAACGTTAAATGAAGATGTTATGAATTGTTGAATATAATGTGCCTAGTCTGTGGTGGCTTCCTAGGAACACTTGGTGTGAGTAGTATTATGGGATTCTACTTGAACATTGCACTAGTGTGACTTAGGGGTTGTCTTAGGTGATGGTTCCTATATGAAGAGTATGTCTTATGGTGTGCTTATGACTCTATGAATATATGTGGTTGGATTGATGAAGGTTATATGTAAGTTCACCTTTGGTAACCTTAAGGTCATACATTGCACCAAGTATTCCCTAAGGGTTGCTTGAGGAAATGACTTAAGATAAAGAGGAAGGTAATGTATTGTATGCATTGAATGTGCCTAAAATGTTATAAGTGGCTCTATGTGCTATTATGAATGGTTTTCATGTGTATAATGATGTATGTGGTGTATATGTGCCTAATGTACTAAATGTTCTTGAAGTTTCTCTAAAAAGGCATGATGCATGGTTTCCAACTAAATGTCCCTTTTAAAAGCATGTGTTTGCATGGTTATCATACTTAGTGCATTCTTGTACTAACACCATTCTTCATAATCTTTTTACACCAAGTGTACGTGGTGGTGGCTAAATGGACTTTCCTAGAAGTGATGAGCTTGGCTTACTATTCCCAAGTTCGGGTGTGTCCTTAAAGATTCAAGGACCTCTATGTGAAAGAGTTTCCTTAAGTTCTATGTACTAGATAGTAGTTTCTTGTGTATTATAATGACTGTGTCCCTCTTGTGTTGTATTCATGTTTTAAGATGGCTACCTCGAGACGTAGTACTTTGATTTTGTATTAAAGGTTTGAATGAGGTGACATTTAAGTCTTGTGTTGTACGATGAAAAAGTTTTAAATTTTCTGCTATTTTTTTTATGATAAATGCTATGACGAATGCAAGGGCTTGTATAAGACCTCCGAGAGGTCGAATACACCGGTAACGGTTAGGGGGTGCTCTCGGGTGGTTACAAACTTGGTATCAGAGCATAAGGTTGTGAAAATGGTCTTAGGATTCAACGTCTCATGAGCAATATCTAGTAGAGTATTGTTTATCGGTGTGAGTCGCGATACATCTATCAGCGAGAGGCTATAGGACGATAGAAGTTTCACTTTCTTCATTACTCTTGTGTCATGCCGTAGAGATTAACTCCGTATGATCCCCCTCTCTTATTTTCCCTGGTCCAGTGGTCTTCTAGATGTGTTTACTTGGAAGGGGTGATGTTGCAAGGATCGAGGGAAGAAAAGGTGAGTTTTAATGCTTATTATGATGTGGTGACTATATGAGTATATATGAAGGTAGATTTGGAAATCGTATAGTGATGCCAATCATGGCTATGTGTGACCTATGAGGTTGGAAATATTACATTGAAAATGTTGTATGGTGGTGTAGTTCTCGTATGATAAGAGTCGTATGGTAAGAATGAAATCTTTTTTAGGATGATGAGTTGCTTTATGGTGATGGGTAATGATAGTAGAAAGTCATGGTGTAGATTTGAGGAGTTCTGAAGGAATGTGGTAACTAGTGTGAGTTGAAAGTTGCTTTTTTTCTTATAAGTGATGCTTCATAGTTGTCCTTGTGTGAATCAGAGTTCTTGTGTAGGCTTGCCCTAAGAGTGGAAAAAGGGGCTTTGTTCCATGAGTTGGGATAGTGTTTTGCTCTAAGGTTAACTTGGAGAGTTGCATGTGCCCCTTAGTTCATGGGAAGGACAAGAGAATAGATGTTGACCAACTCTAAAGATGATAGTTGTCTTGTAAGGTTGATCTTAAGTATGGTCATTCAAGAGGGTGTTTAGATAATACATAGGCATGGTTGAGCGGAAAGTTACACCAAAGGTGATGATAAGGGTAAGATGTGATAAAGAGTTGATTAAGCTCACCCCAAGTGGGGTATAATGTGCCTAGATGGTAAGGTTTTGAGTACCCTTAATATTTCTACATTGAACTTCCTTGAGTTCTCCATGTTGAGAACCACTTTTGGTGATAGATATGAAGCGGAGTGGTATAGATACTCATTTTGTTTGGATTCTTGAAATCCTCACCTAAGGGAGTATAGTGAAGATTTAGTGGAGAATGGCTCCTAGCTTAGAGATGAAGGAGGTAATGATTAAAGGAGTTTGCATAGCTTGATTCCAAGAGGGGGGACATTGTGCTTAAATGGTAAGCGATAGTTCTCTTGGTTACTTTAATGTGATCTTAGATGGGTTTACCCTAAGTGGGGGGTGATGAGAGAGTAGTAAGGTTGTTGATATCCCTATCTTTTCCTTCTATTCTTACTCAAGCTTGAGACCAAAGAGTTCCTAGTAGCTTGTTCATGTTTTGGAGTCTTGCATATGATTATGAGTTGCATGATCTCCGTATGTTATGCATGTCCTAGAAGACACTATGTTATGCATGTTTTGAAGGATTCTTATTACATAAAAAATGGAATTTTAGTAATAAAAATTCCTGTCTCTCATGTCAATATGCATCTTTATATGGTGAATGCACTCTTGACTTCATGAGGCAGAAAGTATGAGCATGCTTAGGTTAGGAGTTGAGAATTTCTCCTTAAATGAATTGACCTTTGTGTAATGCTTGCTTATGAGTTTATGATGCCATGTGTGTATGTTGTGACTAGGAGAAGGTAGTCCCTCCTCGAACATAACTAAACATGGTAATGCCATGTATGTTCTCGATAGTATGATGATTAAATGATAAGACTAGTAGATGATCTATAATCCTCAAGTTAGGGTGCAACTAGTATGAATTGCTTAATTGCCTCATGAGTGGAAATGTTGATCATGTCTATGTGTGCCTTTGAAAGCCATTGCATATTGGACCCTATGATGATATAAAAGGGGTATATATCATGTCATGATTAGGAGAAGGTAGTTCCTCCTATGAACATGAGAAAGGCCTATGTGGTTGATGCATTATTAGTCGGTGAATAAAGTTTCTACTTGCTTGTGTTGCATGAGTTGATTTGAAGTGCATGCTTAAATGATTTCTTATGATAAAGTTGCATAATGTGCTTTAATAAGATAGCTGCATGTTGTGTTTCTTTGGTGTTTGGAATGAGAATGATGATTTGGGGAAGGAAGTTCCTCCAATGAAATAGGAAATAATAAAGTTGATGCATAAGGAGTTGGTAGATGTGTTGCTACTTTCTTGAATTGCACAAAGTTGTTTTGAGCCTTTTATGTGGGGTTGATATTCCTCCTTGATGTGTGCTCTTATGTTGATATTGTATGTTGTGTATTGTGAGCTGCTAGTTGGGTCATTGAGTCCTTGGAAGTGTTTTAGGTGTTATTCGAGGACGAATGTTCCTAAGTGGGGGATATTATAACGACCCTCAAAACGAAGTAGGGTAAACAAGAGCCTCACATGGGTTTTATGCATTAATAACTTGTTAAAATAATGAAGAATAGCCTTTTTAGTTAGTTTTAAAGAGTTTGGAAGTCAAACGTCAATGGACGACCAAGACGTTCAGAAACTAGTCTTTTACGTGTTGGTGTGTTCTAGTATGTTGTTCATGTTTTTATGTGTTGTTTGGAGTCTAAAATCAGTGGAGGTAACCCTAGTGTCTTAATAAATATTTTTAGGGTCAAAACATTCGGGTACGACTCCCTGGGACCATTCTAAGGGTCCCCGAGGAGGACCCCAACCCTTGGCCAAACAAGCTGCCAAGGCAACTTGAAGTCGCTCATAGAGGGAGCATGTCCGCGTCGCGGACTAGCTCCACCAAGGGCCAAAAGTTTGGTCCGCATCGCGTACATGTCGCGGACTCTATTGTCTCAAAATTTAATTTATGAAACTTGTGGCAACACCTCCGCGTCGTGAACTTGTTTCCTGACGAAATTTGCGAAAATAAAACTCTAGTTTGACTTGTTTAAAAGGTCCAACTAAGTGAGGGGTAGTTTGGGTACTTTGGGGAATAATTATAAACGGTTATTCTACCTATTTTAGGGTATTTTAAGTTGGTTAAAACTCCCAAACCTAGAATTAAACCCCATTCTTCAAATTGACCTTTCCCTCTCAAAATAGATTCTCTCAAAAACTCCATTGAAGACCTTGATGAAGCTCAAGCTAGAGGATGGGTTTTCAACTGATTTATTCTTCAATTTCACAGGTCTTCAATAATTAAGGTATGGTAACTCTTGATTCATGAATAACCTCTTATTCAAGGAGTTCTATCAAAGATTTTCAAAAGATTTTCAAAGACCAAAATTCCCAATTTTCAATATAAACATGGGTCCCTTGTCAAACGATTTTCTAAATCATTCTATTGATGAATTAATGTAGAATTAAGTTTTTTTTGGATAATTTTCAAAGGAATTCTTGAAGAACCCATGATCCCAAAATTCTCAAAAAATTGGCCTATGATGTGGGTCTTTGTGAATATGATCTCTATTGGTGAAATTATGTTTAGATTATATTTTATTGATGTTTCCTATGATTATCTATACTTATTCATGTTGAATTGTTGGTTTATTGATGAGTTGAGAATTATGGCCTTATGGGCAAAGTTATGTGTTGATCCATCTGTTTATAGAATTGTATTTAGATTATGTTTATGTAATTGAATTACATTGTTGATTCCTATTTCTATCTATGTCAATTGATTATGAATTGTTGAGGATTGATCCATGGTGATCATGGCTTGGAGAATTGGTAAGTTGGCCTAACTTCTAGCCTATAGTATGAGAATTGATGTTGTGTGGTTTGGTCCACTTATGGTGGCAATGTTTACTTCTTGTCTATCTATGCATGTTGAGATCATGGCCTTGAAGGCAATAGATGTGAAGTGAATTGATGATTATGATGCATATATTTATGAAGTTGTGCTATGAAGGTTATGTATGAAATCCTCAATGCTAGCATGATGTTTAAAGTGTGTTGATGATCAGGAGTATAATGTGAATGATAATGTTAGGCATAAGGTGTGGTCTACATGATTGATTATGTAAAGTACTATTATGGAATGACCCCTACCTATATGACCCCTATATGAATGTTTGATCATATACATGTTAGGAGTACCTATGCAATGTGGAATGTGTCCTTGTCTCCTATGATGAAGTGTGGGTGTGTGGTCTAGAATCCCTAAAGGCTTTATATGTGAATTGCTCATGATTTGGGGACATTGTGAATGTGTTGTGATCCCTTGAAGGGAAGTGCCCTCAATGTCAATGCTGTTGCTATTATGTCACTATGAGGACCAATATGCACACACACACTCTACATGTATAGCTATGAATATGATGTGTTATGGTGTCTATTAAAAGGTTAACTCTTATATAAACCCTTACATCTTATTATGAATGCATTGTGTATGATTAGCAAGGTATGAGTATGTGTTGTATAAAGGTGTTTATGTGAAAGGCTTTCTCACATATGTATACACACATGAATGAATGAATAAGGTTTATGATAATCTAGTGAAAGTGAGTATCTTGAAAGGTTTCCTCAATTGTACTCTAAACTAGACTATGTTATGAATATGATATGACTATGTGAAAGGTCATTCTCACATAATGTAGGTTCTATGATGAAAGGTCATTCTCATCTTAGAAACCTTTGAGCTATACGATATGAGGGATTAAGTCCCTAAAGCCTATTTTATGAACTAATGTTAAATAAAGGCTTAAAGATGTTTACAAAGGGAGTTGGAGCTTAGCACCGAGGGAACATAAAAAATGAGAGTGGGGGCTTCATGTTTAGCAAGTCCGGCTTCCAACAAGAGAACCTTCACGTTAAGCAAGTCTGGGTTCCCAACATAAATGCTGTCTCATGAGATGGAAACCTCCGCGCTTAGTAAGTCAAGGTTTTCTAGTAGCAATCTCCTTGTTCCATAACTACGTGCCCCCGTAGGTATTAGCTTAGTGGATCCACTAGATAGCTATTATGTATGTAGGTCCTACCTTGGCAAGTAGTACCCTCTATTTTCGGTATGGGTGTAGAACACCGGATTCCATGTAGCTCACATGGTCTATGTCGGTTATGGCAATCTCTCCCAAAATTTAAGAAATGAACTAAGATAAGAATTTGAACTCTAGTCATGATTTCTTGGAGAGTTACTTAGTGTAGGTCAGACTATGGACCCTACTTATGCATTGCACAGGTGTACTCTAAGAGAGGTTATGATTAGGCACTTTATGTAATGAAGACTATGGTCTATGTATGTTAATTTGAAAGCATGTTAAGGTTGACTTTACTTATGTCAAGACATGAAGTATGATTATGCATGTGAATTACTCTTATGATTTCTTAATGGGTTTGCTTAGTATATGTGGGGGTATGGTACTACATGTGTACATTTCACAGGTGAGCTTGTGAAGGGGTTGTGTGGGTGGTTTACCTATGATATGAACTAAATGAGTTATGACTAATGATGTAGTAAAGGAATGAGTCCTTATATGATGTTATGAAGTATGATGGTCTTATGTCTAATGTTAAATGAAGTTGTTATGACTTGTTGAATATTATGTGCCTAGTCTGTGGTGGCTTCCTAGGAACACTTGGTGTGAGTAGTATTATGGGATTCTACTTGAACATTGCACTAGTGTGACTTAGGGGTTGTCTTAGGTGATGGTTCCTATGTGAGGACTATATCTTACGGTGTGCTTATGACTCTATGAATATATGTGGTTGGATTGGTGAAGGTTATATGTAAGTTCACCTTTGGTAACCTTAAGGTGATACATTGCACCAAGTATTCCCTAAGGGTTGCTTGAGGAAATGAGTTAAGATAAAGAGGAAGGTAATGTATTATATGCATTGAATGTGCCTAAAATGTTATAAGTGGCTCTATGTGCTATTATGAATGGTTTTCATGTGTATAATGATGTATGTGGTGTATATGTGCCTAATGTACTAAATGTTCTTGAAGTTTCTCTAAAAAGGCATGATGCATGGTTTCCAACTAAATGTCCCTTTTAAAAGCATGTGTTTGCATGGTTATCATACTTAGTTCATTCTTGTACTAACACCATTCTTCTTCATCTTTTTACACCAAGCGTAGGTGGTGGTGGCTAAAGGGACTTTCCTTGAAGTGATGAGCTTGGCTTACTATTCCCAAGTTTGGGTGTGTCCTTCAAGATTCAAGGACCTTTATGTTAAAGAGTTTCCTTAAGTTCTATGTACTAGATAGTAGTTTCTTTTGTGTTGTAAGGGTTGTGTCCCTCTTGTGTTGTAGTCGTGTTTTAAGATGGCTACCTTGAGACGTAGTACTTCAATTTTGGATTAAAGGTTTAAATAAGGTGACATTTAAGTCTTGTGTTATACTATGAAAAGTTTTAAATTTTTCGTTATTTTTCTATGATAAATGCTATGACGAATGCTAAGGGATTGTATAAGACCTCCGAGAGGTCGAATACGTCGGTAACGGCTAAGGGGTGCTCTCGAGTTGTTACATGGGATCCTATACACCATGTTACGACTAGAGGCTACCTTGGGTAGTGTCAATTAGTCTACAATGGAGTTTAGGCAAACATAGGGGTCTTCTGAGCCTACGTTGGCATGTAGTCTGGGACTGTGCGGGTACGCTAAAGCCTAATCAAACTCAGTGCTAAGTCTACTCCCAACCGAATGAAAAGCTAAAATGAACTAAAATACTGAGTAGCTCAAAATGCTGACATGCCATCTGGGAATGCACATAAATATACTGAAAGTTATGGCATTCAATTTCTAAAGCATGATTTTCTAACTGATCTACCTAGCATGTATACTTCATGAGTTTATAGTTGATAGAAGTTAGTTTTCTGAATTCTATACATGAAATTTACACTAAATCAGTAAGAATCATGTTATTTAGCTCATGGGAACTCTAACAACTAAAATCATAATAAATATTCAAAATCTGGAAACCCTAGGTATGAACAATTTATGAGGAATCAAAGAACTGACTGAATTCTTGGGACATAATGGGTGAAAGGAGCCCACTATTAAAATCCCACATATTTGGGGACAAAATCTACGGAGAAATTCTTTGGATTTCGGGGCTGAACTATGAAGAAGAGCACTCCGCCTTGTTCTTGGGAGAAGCGGTCAACTTTTTCCTCTTCTTTTTACTCTAACTTGGGTGATTTTTTAAAGAGTGAGGGTTCTAGGTAGTTTCTGACTAGTTTACTAAGCTTAGACTCAGTAAAACGGTGTAGTTTAAGCATTAAATGGCATAGTTTAGGTATAAAACATATAGGGGAAATGACCAATGCGACCCTGCCATAAATGCTGCTGAAGTGGCTTCAAGACAGACTTCACAGGCCGTCATGATGACCAAGGCCCGTTTAGTAGCTCATGAAGATGCCATGCTGATAGGGCTTTGATGAGTCTGAGATTTGGACTTATTTATAATAATTTAGTGTTCTGAAATGCTTATTTTGTGCTACTGATGTAAATCCCTTGATTTCCAGGTATGTGGATTGAGGAACAAAGCAAGGACACTAATCTGCAAAAAGGAACAAAGTGAGCTGAAAGAACGAATAAATGCAAGCCTGGTGATCGCCAAGTTCACTTGGCGAGTCACTGAATAACCATTTGACCACCTAAAGCTCTAGTGTGCCAATCCATGAAGGAAAGAACCAAGTCAGCGAGAGAAAGGAGGAGTCGGTGGATCGCCGAGTGGTTTCGCGATGCAGTATTGGATTGCCCAAAGTTGCAGACCTTGAGGATGCTGAAGGCCAAGTCAGTAGGGCGATGAAATTGATCAAAGGGGAGATCGTTGAGTGGATCGACGAGCCCGACTTACTTCACCGAGTTACTCTTCGCAGCACATTTTTGGTGACTATAAAAACATTTTAAAACATTTAGTTTAGTATCATTGAATCATTATTCATTCTGAATAGTATCTGTGTTCATATTTGGAGAGTTTTCCTTAGCTTTGAAGAAATGAAGTTTTTCAGTTTTGAGAAATTGGAAGTGGGTCTTTGAGATTCTTCAACTTGGAACATTGTAAAGACGAAATTAATCTTACCCATTTGATGGAAACTCAATTTGGTAACTCTTTTTATCTTTTTCTAATGTCTAGCTAAAACCCCAATTCTTGGGGTATGATTATGTGATTATGGGCTGATTTAGTTTATGTGCATTACTAATTATTAGTTTAAATGCTGTTTAGAAGTGAGTTCAATCATTAGTTGTGGTTTAATTTAAGAATTGTAGTTGCAAATGCAGTTCTCCCCTTCTGTTTTTGGCTTGCTCGAGAGAAAGGTTTTAAAACTATGGTTATTGATTGATGATCAGTGGGTATTGGGTTATCATGGGTTCAGCTTGAGAGAGTGAGTCCTACACCCTTTTCCACACATTCAGCTTGCTAGAATGAATGGACTAAGGTGTGGGCTGTTCTTATTTTGCATGTTTGTCGATGTTCGAGAGAAATCGACTTGATTCGGGTTGATTGTTTGAGAGAAAATTTACCTCCTCTATAGTGTAGCTTACTCACTAATATCTAGCTATTTTCAAATAGTTGTAATTATCCATTTGTCTATATTAGATTATAATCGAATCACATCCCAAGAAACCGTCTCATTATTGTTATTTCGTACTGTTTTCTGCTGCTGTAGTTGATAATTACAAACCAAAACTCCCTTATTTGATATTCGTGTCACTCCCTGATTTGAATTATGTTTTTATTCGATAATATCTATTCCTATGACTGATTTGACCATGTTCACACTTTCCTATTGAATCTTAAACACGTACCGCTCCCTGTGGGATTAGACCCCAACTAATTTAGTTGGGTTATATACTAATTAACGATCGTTGGCGCTAAGAATTGGATGAAGAGTCTGTGAAACATTAATAATCAAAATGGCACCGCTGCTAGGGAGTGGTGTTGGTTAAGATTCTTTGGCTAAATTTGAATTTTGTTCTCATTAGTCATAGTTGAATGTACTTATTTTTAGTTTTGTTTTTTGTGTTGCTTGTTGAACAGAAGGGATGAGCATGTCTTGTAGCAACGGTATCCAAGGGGACTACCCTCCTTCAGAAATGATGATTCTTATGGATAGCATCCTAAATTTCAGGCAATTGAAGGGTGAGTCATTTCATGAGGTCTTGGTCCTGAAAATAAGATGCTACCGAAATGTTTCTACAGAGGTCTTGGTCCTGAAAATAAACGAGTGGCTGACCAACTGTCTCCTGGTTGTCTAATACGACAACTATATGAAACAGCAGCCCAACTCCTTGATCCCATGATTAATACTAACAATAAGATAGAAAAGGACCAAGAATTGGCCACATTGTTGGATCAGCTACATCTCTTGGCCAAAAAGATAATGGAATTGGAGGTACCGTACAAGAAGAAAGATCGATACATTCCCCCTCACGAGTGTATAAGGCCCAAGGAGTATAAGGGTAGACAAGTAGAAGAAATACTCTCACTCATCTCCACAAAGTCGAAGAACACAACAGAGTATTTGTCACACCTTGAGCCTACACCCCGAACGTGACTAACACTCGAGAACCATTGCTGGCCCCAAGTGAACTCTTGGTCTGGCTTACTTATTGGAAAACTTAAACACAAGAAGTATAACTCATGCAATAACTTAAGAAATAATATCTTAGCCAACACGACATCTCAAGTCTTAAAACGTATACATATGAAATGAATAAGACTAGAGAACTAATACTATCTGTCTATGAAGCCTCTAAAACAAAGAGGTATGTCGGGACAAGACCCCCGATCCTAACAATCAAAATACTGAAAGCAAAGTAAAATGAGTCATTCAGAATGCAAGGAGGCTCACCAACTGACTCTAAGTGTTTAAATGGATAGACGAGGCGTTGGGTGATGATCCTGGTTTCCTGAATCTGCATCATAATAAGATGAAGGCCTACTGGCATCATTACATTGAATGTACGAGTATGCGAGTTGGAATGCTAAACACAACATAGGCTTGAAAAGAGTCTGAAAGGAACACTTACCTTGGCTTTACTCAACTCCTGAATAACTTACCTCAATATAAAGCAATAAATCATACGCAATACATAGAAAGCTTGTAAAACAGTGGAAAGCATCTTAGTTCGTTAAAGAAAATGCAATAACAAACTCAACTTTACTCATAGAATAAAGTAATATAGTTTCTGTGGGAGATTCTCTGACCGACAACCACCACTATAAACCTAAGTGGTGATACAACGTCTTGCCCACGCTGCTAGAACTGTCCTATATTTTGCCATCATATAGAACGCCTTAACTAAGTGGATCCACTTGTCTAAACTAAAAAGCAACTTAATGAGTCATCTAAAAAGTATGATCCTTTACTACCCATGATGGATACATGGTTTATGAAGACTTGAGTTAATATGAACTCGCATCCCCATATTGGTGCTCGATATTACTTCCAAAATATACTTAGCTCATATGTTTTTAAAACAAACTTCTTTCTTTGGTTTGATATAATTACTCACAACTTAGCTTAAAAGCTCTCTTGGAATCGATGTTCCCTTTCTTGTTCAAATGTGAAAACATTTTAAACTCTTGGGAATACTTAGTTCCCTTATAGCATTTTGATAAATGAACTCAACTCTTTACTCCTTGCTTAACTCTAAACTTAAGCCTTAAAACAAAGTTAAAACGTTTGTGAAAGACTTTTGAAAACTTTTATAAACTTCTCTTGACTTGCTTCTTAACTTCTAAACTTGACTCTTAACTTTCCTTGAAGTGAATTATGGATTCAAGGTTCATGATTTCATGTTTATGGATGATTTCATGATGTTTATATGTACCTAAAAGTGTTGGAATAAACTAAGAAACATAGGTACATTGCTAAGGAACAAGTACGAAAAGATGGGGAACAAATGGGGAGAACTGGCGTCCCTGGCGCTCTGAGAGGCGCGGGGCGTCAGCCTTCAACATTCAGGTACTGGTCTGGGGCATGTTGGCTGGTGCAACTCCCCAAGGGTGAAGATTCAAAGACCCTTTTAGGACATGCTCGCTGGCGCGACACCCCACCCCTATCCCCAGGTGTTTGATGACTTTTCTTCTCCGTTTTTCATCTCTAAATCCTCTAAACTCAATTGGTTCTTTCCCCAAATACTTTAGAATCATTTATACCCTCAATATACATCAGATTCTACTCCAAAGCACCACTAAAAACATGAATCAATCTCAAGCAAACTCCAACAACACAACCTACAGGGATTCAAATGAACCTATCGCTTAATTGTATCATGATTGGTGTGTGGGTGAACTAACCCATCTCTATGTGATCTCACATACCTCGTAGGGATCACCCCTTGACGAAATCCACAAGCTAAACTTGAACATTCTTGACGATTCTTGATTTCTCTTCTCCTTTCTCCTCTTTTCTCTTTTCTCCAAGCCCTAGCGTGAACTTCAACTTTTATAAACTGACTAAAATCTCACTTTTCCCCCATTAAACTCCTAAAAACGAATTAAAACAATTGGTAAGGAAAAGACTAAAATACCCTTCTAAATATCCGGATTAGACTTTCCTAATTCAAACAGTGCAACTTCCAAAGGGTATATCTCACTCATACGAACTCGGAATTGCGCAAACTTGGCGGCGTTGGAAAGATTAGTCCAAGAGAGTTCCTACAATATCTGGAAGTACACCTAAATCATCCCGAGCTAGGAGTTATGGCCGTTTGAAGTTGACCAAAACTGAATTTATTTTAACTTAACAAAATTTCCAGATTTTCATTCTTTACAAAAACGACTATTCCAATTATTAACTCCTTCCTAGTTATTTCAATTTGCGAGATGTTACAATATCTCTCTCTTGGGAACATTCATCCTCGAATGAGATTACTCTTACTAGGCTAAGGGTGTAACATGCAACATTCAGCTCAAACACCCAATCAAGCAATGCAATTACAACATGCTAACTTACAAATAAAAAGCCAAGAGAAGTATTAGTACCTTAATTCGGAACTTCTCCGGATTCGAAGAGATGTTGATATCTCTTCTTCATATCCTCCTCAGCTTCCCAAATAGCTTCCTCAACAAATTGGTTCCTCCAAAGGACTTTAACTGATGCTACCTCTTTTGTTCTCAACTTATGAACTTGGGAATCTGAAATCTGAACAGGAATCTCCTCATAAGACAAGCTATCATTGATCCCAATATCTTCGGTTGGTAGGATCAATGAAGGATTGCCCATGCATTTCTTCAACATAGAGATGTGAAATACCCGATGAACCGCTGCTAACTCTTGTGGTAGCTCCAATTCATAAGCTACTTTGCCAATCCTCTTGTCTATTCGATAAGGTCCAATATACCGGAGGCTAAGTTTTCCCTTCTTACCAAATCTCATAATGCCCTTCATGGGTGAAACCTTTAAATACACCCAATCATATACTTCAAACTCTAACTCCCTTCTCCTAACATTAGTGTAGGATTTATAACGACTCTGCGCTGTCTTCAACCTCTCTTGAATCACTTTCACCTTCTCCATAGCTTGATGAACTAAATCTGGTCCTATCAACCCAGCTTCGCCAACTTCAAATCACCCAATAGGAGATCTGCATCTTCTCCAATAAAGAGCTTCATAAGGAGCAATTTGGATGCTAGAGTGGTAACTATTGTTGTAAGCAAACTCGATGAGAGGTAGGTGATCATTCCAATTAACTTTGAAATCGATCACGCCCTCAACATATCCTCTAAGGTCTGAATAGTGCGCTCTGCTTCTCCATCAGTCTGAGGATAAAATGCAGTACTTAAGTTCACCTTTGAACCCAAGCCTTTTTGAAATGACTTCCAAAACTGTGCAGTAAATTGCGCACCTCTGTCTGAAATAATGGAGATTGGAACCCCATGAAGTCTTACCACCTCTTGAAGATACAACTTAGCATAATTTTCTGCTGAATGGGTAGTCTTTACCGGCAAAAAGTGGGCTGATTTTGTCATTCTGTCTATAATAACCCAAATAGAATCATGCTGCTTGCGAGACCTTGGTAAACCAATAATGAAATCCCTATTAATCATCTCCCACTTCCATTCCGGAAGTTCTATATTCTGAGCAAAACCACCCGGCCTTTGATGCTCTACTTTAACTTGTTGGCAATTCGGGCACTTAGCAACAAATTCAGCAATGCCTTTCTTCATACTACTCCACCAATAGACTCTCTCAAATCACGATACATCTTTGTGGAACCCGGATGAATGTAATACCTAGAGCTATGAGCTTCCTCCATGATCCTCTCTTGGAGTCCATCCACCATTGGTATACACAATCTACCTTGATATCTCAATACGCCATCTCCCCCTTGTTCAAAAGCTAATACTTTTTGCTTATGAACATTTGCCTTCAATTTAAGCCAAATAGGATCTTGGTCTTGCTTTTATTTTACTTCTGACACTAATGATGATTCAGCCCCATTCATCACCACTACTCCTCCTTCTATGGAATCAATTAGTCAGACTCCTAAGCGTGCAAGTCTATGCACATCTTTCGCTAACTCTCTTTTTTCTTTCTCAACAAGGGCGATACTACCCATAGACAACCTACTTAGAGCATTAACAACAATATTAGCCTTACCTGGGTGATAAAGAATACTCATGTCATAATCTTTGAGTAATTCTAACCACCTTCTTTGTCTGAGATTAAGTTCTTTCTGAGTGAACACATAATGAAGGCTCTTGTGATCAGTGAATACATCAACATGAACATCATAAAAATAATGACGCCATATCTTCAAAGCAAATACTACATCAGCCAACTCTAAGTCATGGGTTGGGTAATTCTTCCCATGAATTTTCAACTGTTTGGAGGCATAAGCTATAACCTTGCCATTCTACATTAACACGCAACCCAAACCAACTCTAGATGCATCACAATACACCACAAAACCTTGAGTACCTTCTGGTAGGGTCAATACTGGGGCAGTAGTTAGCCTCTTTTTCAATTCCTGAAAGCTTTTCTCACAAGCTTTATACCATTGAAACTTTATTGTCGTCTGAGTTAACTTTGTCAAAGGGGATGAAATAGATGAGAACCCCTCTACAAACCTTCTCTAATATCCAACCAAACCCAAGAAACTCCTAATATCAGTTGGAGATGTGGGTCTAGGCCAATTCTGCACTATCTTTATCTTTTGGGTATCAACTCTAATTCCATCACTCGAAACTATGTGGCCCAAAAACGCCAAAGACTCAAGCCAAAACTCACACTTAGAGAACTTGGCATCTAACTCTTTATCTTTTAAAGTCTAGAGAACTATCCTAAGATGACTAGCATGATCTTCTTCATTCCTTGTATAGATTAGTATGTCATCAATGAAGACGATAGCAAACATATCTAAATAAGGTTTGAAAACTCTATTCATAAGGTCCATGAATGATGTAGACGCATTGGTCAAACCAAAGGACATAACTAAGAACTCATAATGATCATAACGGGTCCTGAATACTGTCTTTGGAATATCACATTCCCATACGTTCAACTGATGGTAGTCAGATCTCAGGTCTATCTTAGAGAAACAAGTAGCACCCTGAAGTTGATTGAAAAGATCATTAATTCTCGGAAAAGGATACTTGTTATTGATGGTAACCTTGTTCAACTGACGATAATCTATACACATCCTAAGGGAACCATCTTTCTTTCTCACAAATAAGACCGGAGCACCCCTAGGTGAGACGCTTGGTCGAATAAAGCCCATTATCTAGGAGATATTTTAAATGCTCTTTAAGCTCTTTCAACTCTGTTGGTGCCATTCTATATGGATTAATAGAGATAGGACGAGTATCGGGAATAATGTCTATGCCGAAGTCTATTTATCTCTCAGGAGGGACTCCGAGTAGATCATTTGGAAAGACTTATGGAAACTCTCTTACTATTGGAACTGACTAAATATGAGGTATCTCAACTCTAGAGTCAATAACTCTGTCTAACTGATAGAGACACACCTTGGAAACTAACTTTCTCGCCTTAAGGTACAAAATAAAACAACCCTTAGGCACTGCTGAACTGCTTTTCCACTCTATAACTGGCTCGTTTGAAAACTGGAACTTAACAACTCAAGTTCTACAATCAATCGAGGCATAACAGGCATGAAGCCAGTCCATACCAAGAATGACATCAAAATCTACCATGTTTAACCCAACTAAATCAGCCATGGTGCTCTTGTGATTGACGAAAATGGGACAATGACAATAGACTCTTTCTGCTAGAATAGACTCACCAACAGGTGTACAAACACTGAAGGGCTCACTAAGTTTCTCAAGAAGAACATTAATTCATCGCCACATACGGAGTTACAGAGGATAACTCGCTCCTGGATATAGCAAATCATAAACATCGAAATTAAATACTTGGATCATACTAGTGACAACATCTGGTGAATCCTCTTGCTCTTGGCGACTAGAGATGGCATAAAGACGGCTTCATCCTTCGCCTGCCCCTGAAGTAGCTCCTCTAGATACAACTCTGTCTGGTGAGGAAACTGAAGAAGACTGGGCTCTATTCCCCCATTACCATTACCTTGCTTGTTCTTTGGACACTTTCGCATAAAATGACCATTATGGACACACTTGAAACATCCAGTGGAGCCATCACGACACATACCTGAGTGGTTCCTACCACACTTAGCACATGCACAAATCTTAGTTCCCCCTTGTTCCATACTATCTTGCGATTGTGCAGGTCTAGCTCTAAAATTTTGGGAATTCTAACTATTGTACTCACATTTGTTTCTTGGTGCAGGTGCACTAGCAGATGATGGAGAAGGTCCTTTCTGCTTATGATGGAAAGAAGACCGGTTTGCATTACTGTTTTACTGCCCGGATTCATTCCCTGATTCCTTAGCCCTCTTATTCTTAAACCCTTCTCTATCCCTCAACTTGTCCTCCTCAACTTGTTGCACAAGGATCATCAGCCTGGTTATGCCCATGTCACCTATTAGCATGGCTGCCTTACTTTCCTTATCTGACAGACGAGGCAACCCAACAATGAATTAACTCATCCTGCTCCTCATGTCGGCAACCATCTCTTTGCTTCTCTTAACTCACGTGGAAAGAAACGCCCCATGAAAGCACTCTCAAAATAGTCCAACTCACAATCGGTTACGCTCAAGCACGAGTTAGAAATAAACTTTTTAGAGATAAAACTCTAACGCACGAAATGAGTATGAAAGAAATGAAAGAATTTCCTAAATGTTGCAGCCTCTTAATTATAGATGTGGCGCGCTTTACATCGATAACTACGACTCTACAGACACGACTTCATAGACTCCCTAGGACTCTTGAACTCTGTGCTCTGATACCGTGTTTGTCACATCCCGAGCCTACACCCCAGACGTGACTGGCACTCGAGAACCATTGCTGGCCCCAAGCGAACCCTTGGCCTGACTTACTTACTCAGCGGAAGACTTAAACACAAGAAGTATAACTTATTCAATAACTTAAGAAATAATATCTTAGCCAAAACAACATTTCAAGTCTTATAATGTATACATATGAAATGAATAAGACTAGAGAACTAATACTATTTGTCTATGAAGCCTCTAAAACAAAGAGGAATGTTGGGACAATACCCCCGATCATCATAACATCAAAATACTAAAAGCAAAGTAAAAGAAGTCCTCTAGAATGCAATGAGGCTCACCAACTGACTCTGAGTGCTCAACTGGATCAATGACGCAGTAGGTGATGCTCCTGTTTTCCTGAATCTGCATCATAATAAGATGCTGGCCAACTGGCATTAGTATATTGAATGTACGAGTATGCGAGTTAGAATGTTAAACATAACTTAGGCTTGAAAAGAGTCTGAAAGGAACACTTACCTTGGCTTTACTCAACCCCTAAATAACTTAACTCAATATAAAGCAACAAAACATATGCAATATATAGAAAGCTTAAAAAAAAGTGGAAAACATCTTAGTTCATTAAAGAAAATGCAATAACAAACTCAACTTTACTCATATAATAAAGTAATATAGTTTCTGTGGGAGATTCTCTAACCGACAAGCATCACTATGAGCCTAAGCGGTGATACATCGTCTTGCCCACGCTGCCAGAACTGTCCTATACTTTGCCGTCATATAGAATGCCTTAACTAAGTGGATCCACTAATCTATGCTAAAAAGCAACTTAAGGAGTAATCTAACAAGTATGATCCTTGACTACCCATGATGGCTACATGGTTTATGGAGTATTGAGTTAATATGATCTCGCATCCCTATATCGGTGCTCAATACTACTCCCAAAATATACTTAGCTCATATTTTTTTAAAACAAACTTCTTTCTTTGGTTTGAGATAAATACTCAAAACTTAGCTTAAATGCTCTCTTGGAATCGATGTTCCCTTTCTTGTTCAAATGTGAAAACATTTTAAACTCTTGGGAATACTTTGTTCCCTTATAGCTTTTTGAGAAATGAACTCAATTCTTTACTCTTTGCTTAATTTTGATTTGACGTATCCAGACGTTTGATCCAATACTAAGCGTCAATAGTCGTTCAATAGTAATATAACCCAACTAGTGAGTTGGGGTCGAGTCCCAAGGGAGATGTTTATAATTGAGAATAAATAGAAAAGCAAAAATGTGTTCAAGTTAATCATAGCTACAGACATTTACGAAGAAAAACATTATAAATTAAAGGATGACACAAGTGTCAATTATCAAAGGGGGTTTTGGAAGCAATTATCAACTAAAATGACAACTAAAACAAAAATGCAAATATGGAGACGAGATTCTTGGGATGTGATAGGAATATGGGCTAAAATACACAATCGGGTAAATGCTATTGATAGTAACTCGCTGCAAATTGGTAACTAGGCTAGACTTTAGTTGGGCTAAATTTTCTCTCGAACAATTTACCCCGAATCAAATCGGTTTCTCTCGAACACCGATAATCGGCAATGTAGCACAGCCTTTACCTTAGTCCATTCACTCTCTCGAGCTGAATGTGTGTGAGAGGGTTTATGATTCACTCTCTTGAGCTGAACCTATGACAACCCAATAACCATATACTATCGATTAGTAGTTTTGGTTTTAAAACTTCTCTCTTGAGCAAGTCAAAAACATGAAGATAAAATTGTATTTGCAACTACAACCCCATTAAATTCAAACACAACTACTGAACGAAATCAGCTCTAAACAGCGAATAAACAATCAATTAGCAATATCCAACAATAAATTCAACCCATATTCACAAAATCACACCCCAAGAATTGGAGTTTTAGCTAGACATAGTAAAGAGATAGAAATCGATACCGAAAAGTGTTTCCATCAAGTGGGTTCGATAAATATTGTCTTTACACACGTCAAGGATGAAGAATCTTCAACACCCACTTCCAATTGCTTAGAAAATGGAAATATTCAACTCTTCAAAGGTAAGGAAAATTCTCTCCAAAAACTAAGTTCTAAAAACTGAGTAATTCTAAAAATTGGTTTTTGAAAGGTAAAACTTCTTTTTCTAAAATTGCATGCTAAACTAAAAATTCAAACATGTATTTATAGTTGTCAAAAGGTGTGTTGTAAGGGATCACTTAGCGCAGTTAGTCGGGATCGCCGATCCACTCGGCGATCCTCCCTTTGGTTTGGTTCATCGCCTTTCTACATTGTCCTTCAGCAACTTCAAATTTTGTAACGTTGGGCCATGGAGTACTGCATCGCGGAATCGTTCGGCGACTCACCGATTGCTCCTTTATCTCTTCGACTCGATATTTTTCTTTAGAGCTTGGCACACTGGAACATTAGGCGAGACCATAGCCATTCGACGACTCGCCTAATGGTTTAGGTGATCCTCAGTGTGTCTTTTCTTCGTTCTTTTCAGCTGTCTTGTTCCTTTTTGCCTAATGGTGTCCATGCTTAGTCTTTAACTCCAAATACCCGAAACTCAAGGATTTTCATCAGTTATTGAGACAGAATATGAATTTGAGGACACTAAATCAATCAAAATAAAGCCCTAAAAGAGTCCAAATCGTGGACTCATCAACACCCCCAACTTAAACGTTTGCTTGTCCTCAAATAAAGCTCAAGTTCAACAGTTCAAAAAGGATGTCTCAAACAGTGCTACACAAGACTCAATCGTGAATGCACACAATAAGTCTCAACTTACTCATGCAAGGATCAATTGTGCACTCAAAGTTTCAAGTTGCGACTCATCATTATCAAAGAATCTCAAGATCACTATACTTGCTTCAAATGCAAGTTCAAGCTCAACAAAGGTATTCAAATGCCCTCACAAAGTGAATGATTCCATATTCACTCAAAGGTTCAATCATTTAAAGTTTCAGAATAAAAATCAACACTCACACTCACAAAGATAAACACAATGCATGATTTCATCCATATGTTTGCCCTTATTTTCCAATCGACTTTTGCTTCAGCTCATTCAAGATTAAAAAGGTCTTTTTCAGGGCTTGTACTGGGGCTGAGTGTAATGGTATGGTCATTTAGGCTTATAGGCTGAAAATCCTCATAAAATGTGATGTGAACAACACATTCTTTCATTCTCTTTATCTATTTCATTCAAACTCAAAAGTCACCTCTTATTCATCTTCCATGAATCATTGGAAACCCCATTTTCTCTGTATTTCCACAACTTTATGTCTCGACTTTTTCTTTCTTTTTCTTTTTCAATCTTTTCTTCTTTTTCTTTTTTTTTTTATATGGAGGGGTTCTATTTTTCTCTAAACATGGGCCTAAGGGACTCCTTTGTATTTACTTGATTTACCTTCTCTTTTCACCACACCCCCAACTTAGGCTTTTTGCCTAAGTTGTCTATTCAAACAAACCACAAATCATGAGGATTATGGGTCAATAAAAGGTAGCAATGTTATCAAGTTTCTTCCAAGAAAATGTTAAGGTTCAAAGGGTGCTCAAAAGAGGTTCACACGCTCACAAGGTAAGCCACAAAAGAGGTATAATGTCAAATTGGTTTATACTCTTTAAAGTTGACTAAGATCATCTCAAGAAATTGCATGACTTAGTCAATCGGACCAACGGGGCGAATTCTAGGTGTCATCACACATGGTTCATGGTAAGCTCATCACACAAGGCATTGACGCTAATGTCAAACAAGACTTCACACTTCCGCTATTGTGCAATGCTCATCACAAGAGATTCAATTCGATACTTGGCTAGTCACACCGAGATGCAAAGATTTCACATATTGTCTATGCAACTTCAATTGGCCTCGTCGTAGCTGTGCATTCATTTATGTTCGATTATGAGCACTAATCGAGTCATCAATATTGATCAAAACTGATACTTAAATTTGCAAGAGAACATCCACATTCAACACATACAAGACGTGGCAATTTTTTTCCGAAAGGGTAAAAAATTATTTACAATTAAAAATGAGGAGCCACATGCTCAAGTATCCATAAAAGCAATTTCAACACAATTATAGATTTCAACCCAAATATATAAACAAAACGGAGTCACAAAAGATGGGCCTCACCCCACCACAAATAAAAACATTTGTCCTCAAATGCAAATAAAAACATCCACAAGTGAAAATAAAGTAAGGCCGAGATGGAGGTAAAGAGAGGGTCCTATCTACACATTCGCTCCATTTGTTTGGGCATCAGTGCCTGATGCATCACTCTGAGTTTGAGCATCAGTGCTCGGGGTCACCTCAGGAGGAATGGTAGTGCCAGATCCATTAGGGGCTATCACGTGCGAGTCCTCCAGAAAGACATGCATTGCTGCATAGAATCCCCAGGCCCATGAAGGAACATTAGGATCTCTGATAGTGGTGTTCCTGTCAGAAGTGGACCTCTTGCCCTTGCCTTTCCCACTCGTTGTGGGAAGTTTCGTAGCTTTGCCTCTGGATAGAGCTGCATCCTCATTTATCGTAATCCCCTTAGTCTTCTCATGGGCTGGTATTATTCTTTCAGCTGCTTTTGATCTAGTCATGTCTGCAAAACATCAAGGAGAAGTTAGGAAATATCCAATACAAACGCACACAGAATTAGGCGCAGATAGACTCGCCCAAACAGTTGATGGGTCGCCGAATTGCTTCGGCGAGTCGTCGAGTTCCTTCGGCGACCTCAGGATTCTCGCCGAAAGTTACATAATCCAACAACTCATTTAGCATGAAATTAAAGCCGAGATAGGGACACTAGGAGAATTGCCGAGTAATTCGGCAAGCTCGACCCAGCTCGCCAAATGACCCAATGTTCCTACTTTCAACCCAACTTTTTCAACCCCGCAACCCCCGAAAACAAAATCAACGGATGCTCTAGTGAAATTAAATTACACCCCACAATACCCAGGAATAAACCCATGAAATTTACTTCATTTTAAGCACAAGACTACGGGATTTCGACAATAAAAACATTACGGGCAAGATTATCAAATTAAATCAGGCATTCAAACATAGTAATTCTATTAGAGAGGTCCAACACACGACAACAGGATAAGATCATTGCAAATGAGTACAATTTTGATAAAATAAATTTGGGGTTTGAAAAACCAACCTTTGATGCCGAATAAATTGATATTGAAATGCTAGGCGACAATGTAATCCAAATCCGAGAATAAATCAATGCTAAAATTACTCTAAAAATGCAAGAAATATATAAACTAGAGTGTGGATGTGAGTTTGTGAAGATGAAAAGTGATGGAAAGTGAATGAATTTGAAACTTTTAAACCATTGCCCTGAAAAACAGTCCAGTTCTCACCTATTCGGCGACATTAGTTGTGCTCGCCAAGCCACTCGGTGACACACTGAGTAGTCATTCACCTCGCCAAATTTTACAGGACCTTCAGTTATTGTGGGGGTCCAAACGATGGTCTCCGTCGGGATCGCCGACATTGTCGGCGATTCGCCAACAATTTCCTGGGCTCGCCAAGTTTTACAGACTCCAATGAAAAATTGTATTGAGTTTGACGACGGTTTGGGTCGGGGTCATCGACCTCATTGGCGAGTCGCTGAATGGACCTGATGCTCGCCAATCTGCACTTTTTGAAAACTTTCCACACTTCCACCTATACAATCAACACACCATAATTTTATCAAAACAAAATAAAGCAATAAGGGGTCTTGGGTTGCCTCCCAAGCAGAGCTTTAGTTAACGTCGCGGCACGACGCAGGTCCACCTTCAAATCTCATTCTTGCGGTTAGCCATAGTATCACTAGGCAAACCCCCTACTGTGTTGGGTTGAGATGAGACGATATATGACCCATTTGGTCTCCAACTGCTTGATCGACACTGAATGGGAGGTGACAGTCTGGCTAAGGGTAGACACATCTTCTTTCATTTCTTTTAAAATCTTGTCTGACCCTTCATTTTTGTTGAGGATACAAGAGAGCATATCCTCAGACCGACCACCTTTCGAATCTTTTGGCTTTTGAGGCCGTGGGAAGGCACATACCTATCCTTCTCCCCATCCTTCCAATTCGGATTATGGTCCCTCCATTCACGATCTCGATCTTTCCAACCTTCATCCCTAGTCCAACCTTGGTTACCACTTTACCTCGAGTAGTTTGAACGATAGCCACCACCTTGGTTGGCTAGGAAATTTACTTCTTCATTATACAAGGCTTCAAACTTGGACTCATCTAGATTAGCACACCCGACACCTGCTACATTGACACTTCGAGAACTAGCTCCCATGACATTTAGACAAAATATCAAGTTGTGTCATGATGTTGGCCATGTTTTGGTCCCTCTATTGGTCCTTCTTGATTTGTTCCTTAGTTAACTTGAACGTGAGAGGGGAGACCTGGACTTCACGGTTATGCAACACCCTGTTTATGGTAGTCATGCCATCCAAGAGCTGATCAGATATCACATAAGGTTGCTGCATCAAACCTCTCGGAGAGAGTTGGTCAGCAACACCCTTATTTACCGAATCCAGACTCCGGTAAAAATACTGCAACGACACGTTATCAGGCAAGCCATAGGTTGGGCATTGAAGCATAAGCTTTTTAATTGGCAGCCAAGTGTCATGAATAGGCTCGCCTTCTAGATGCTTGAAGCTCTGAATGTTGTCCTGAAGAGTCATCATCTTCAAGGGAGGGAAAAATTGCACTTGAAATGCGGTGACCAACTCCTCTCACGAAGTGATTGATTCACGTGGCAATTCAGCCAGCCACTTGCACGCCTCTCCTATCAAAGAGAACAGGAACAATCTCAATCGGACCGATACTTGGGAGATATTCTTGAAAGAGAATGGTCCGCATACATCCACAAAGTTTCTAATGTGCCCATAGGGATCCTCATGAGCCAAACCACTGAAAAGCCCTTTTAGTTCCAAGAGTTGTAACATAGTACTTATGATGTGGAATGATACGCTCAAATTACACCTCCCTAAAGAAGCATAAGCGATCGTTATCAAGTAAAGAACCGAACTTGTAGGTTGGGGTCGATCCCACGAGGAAAATGGTTTAGACTTCACTTTAACCAACAATTATATTCGTTTAGTCAAATTACTTCTAGAAACAAGTAATTAAAAAGGGGGAGGGGGGAATTTTGTGAAAAAAAATTGTAAGAATTCAGTAAGTAATCAGTAAACAAAAGTCAATTTCGGTTGATACCAAGATGAGAGAATTAACTAGGGTATATGTGTTCCCCACAAGCTCATAACACAGTAATCCTAGTAATAGCAATTCTTTCCTAGTGTACTACATGCAAAGTGATAGGTTAGGTATCTCTAAATCCTTGGTCCGACATCTAGAGAATTTCACCCCGCACCTTGGTCCGGCTACTTATGTATAATTTACTAACCCTTAACTTTACCTCATATTAGACATCACATCGATGTTTGGCTTAGTTATTACTTTGTACGAATCTACACTAGCCTATTAGATAGTATCACACTAAATCTATGTTGATAATTCTTTTCTTGTTGATTACCTTATTGGTCCGGCCAGTAGCAACAAGACGAGTTCTAACGCGTGAACTCATAAAAAGACTTCTAAACGAAAGAATTATCAATGCATGCAACAACACTATTCAACAATTGCTTAGTTACTATTCATACTTTGTTAATCGCTCATAGTTCCCACAACCCTAGTTGTGGAGTTTAATTACCCATAATCAATTGAACACAATTCATTGTTTTAGATGAAAGAATTATGAACTTACGTAGGAAGAATAATAAACCCAGAAATTCAAGTTGAATTGCAACACCCAAATCATCAAAACAAACTTAGGAAATTAGGAATTGCTAAAGTTTCAAGTTAATCTCCCACGTCAAGAACTAGTATAAAAGTAATAAAGTCTAACCCCCAAAAATGAGGTTTACATGCCTTATTTATAGAAAATAATGTCCTAAATTAAAAGGGAAAAAAAATAAGAAAAGTTTGTTCAGGCACGCATCTTCATTCCGCGAGACTGACTCACAGACCGTCAATGGATCTACTATCCGTGAGTCCCTTCCGTCAGCCAGGACTTAGAAAATATTTCAGCTTCCCAAAAATGAACTTCTCTGAAGCAAACAACGGAACTCCAGTACGGATAGTAGATCGATCTACGGTCCGTCAATCCCTCTCCGTAACTCCACACTTAGAATCTTCAAACATCAAGTACTGGAACCCTTATAGTATCATTCTACGTATTAGCAGTACGGTTTGTAGATCAATCTACGAACTGTCAATGGCCACCATGGTTCCACACTTGGTCAGATTTCCCTGAGTTGTTTTCCATGCCTTGACTGATGATCTACGGTCACCATCTACGGAGCGTCAATGGACCTATGGTCCATAGATCACCTCTGTAGATGCCGTGTTCTGCATTTCTTTCAGCTATCTCTTTACTTCCACGCCTAAACATCTTTCCTGCAAAACATGATAAAAACAGATACAAAAACTCTATAAACACACACAACTCTTAAGTGAAATGTATTAAAAATACCGTAAACTCACGGCATATCAACACCCTCAACTTAAATTTGTTATTTGTCCTCAAGCGACGCACTAAGACTCTAAACGACACTTATATAGAAGCAAGCAATTTCAAGCCCAAGCAATCACATGGCTCTCCATCTTAACTTTATTTTATGGTGCAAAGTCAGTTCTTTTAGACTCGACAAGCTAATTCATGCTGGTCAAAGTATGACAAAGATCGACCAACCAACACACAACATACACTGTTTCACTATCACCAAGGTACCAACTTTCTGACAATGTAACGAGTACCCTTACTTCAAACTAAATCCCTTTCTCACACAATGAATATGAATTTGAGTACAATGATTCATTAAACACTCACACTCAGAAGTAACTTCAAGTACAGTTAATTCTCAATACCATAGGCTTACCCTTATTTTCACTGCTTATACTCTCCAAACTAGATTCTAGGATCATTATAGGACTTTCTTGGCTTGTAACGTAGGCTCAGGGTCAGGTGTGGTACATTTGGGTACTTCTTAGTGACTTTCTTCCCTCCTTGACATTACAATAGGCTTTCAACCTCTTTTTGCCCTATTTTTGACATCCTACCATTTTACCTTTTTTCCCTTGATTTTCTTCAACCAAGGATGTGACTTTAGACTTTGTAGCTCTTTATTTTTCACTTTCATCTTTTTCTTGCATTTTATTCCTTTCTTTAGATTTCAATAAGTCACATCCTTTCCTCTCTTTTTCTTTTTCTCTTTTTTCAACATAAAAATCTTTTCATACCCATTTTTCTTTCGATTTACTCTTTCATAGCCACCCTCAACTTATGGATTTTTCATTGGTTGAGGTACACAATACCCGATGTCGGATCAGGGACAAGATTGAGATTACTCTTTACATTAGCCACCCTCAACTTAGGCTTTTGGCCTAAGTCTAGGTGCACATGTCCAAGGAGGGACTGGGGCCAACATAGTAGATTATGGGAAGGTGAGTTAGGGGTTTAGAAAAAAATGGTCTAATTTAGGCTTAAAACATTTGGATTAAAGGGAACATTTATTTCATTTGGTAGGACTCTTCTTTTATGCAATTTGCAGACTTATCAGAACAAGGGCCTATGATCACTTCCTAGCCTCTAGAGTAGATTGTCTTAGCAGGACTAACCGGGCAAGTTCTAGATTGGCACAAAAACTGTTTGAACAATCAACTATTCTCACACACTCTTGACACATTGTTTCATTATCATATTATCAGATTACCCAATACAAGTTTTTAGCTTAAGTCATGCCATCAAGTTGATTCATTATTATGTCATACATAGAGCCAACACATTCAACTTATCTTAGCCTACCAATTCTAGCACACATCACAAAATTTGGATGGGTAAGATTTTTTTTTATAAGCCATTATGCTTCATTCTTTCTCATGCTTCTACACATAAGATCCTAGAACATGCCGGTTCAGCAAAAATTAAACAGTCTCTCGAGGAAACAGAGCACAGGCAAGAAAACCCTAAGAGAGGATTATGAGTTGGGTTACTCAGACTTCACCCTATCACTCACAATCCATTTATCCCACCCCCAACAAAAACATATGCGATTGTCCGCAATGCATACAAAATAGTAAAAGATAATGGATTGGGGGAAGCAAACCTATGGCACATAGCGTCGAAGACTCATCAACAAGCGGATGGGTCCGGTTTCTCAGAGCCCACCAGAACAATAATTGGGTCACCATCAGTACTGCTCACATTGTCCCTCTCAACAGGCGGGACCTCCACAACTAGGGCAGATATCGATGCTCCCACTACACTCTCATGCACCCTCTGCTGGGGCAACTTTTCATCTAAGATTGAATACTTCTTAGCCTTCTTCTCCTGCCTACGCTGTCTTTTTTGGGCTTTTTCCTCCTCAGTGTGGCTAGAACGGTGCCTCTTACCTTTTGCATGTGTAGGTTCGGGCTAAGCATCCACCACGTATCATCAGTCAAAGCATTAGGAGCAGCCGAAGGCTCAACTGCAGGGGTAGCAAGAATGACATCAACGTTAGCCCAGAGACTGGCTAACTCGGTTTGAAGCGAGGATAGATCTGTGGTCGGGATCGGTCGCTCGAGGACTCTCAATTCAAAGGCATCGAGGTGCTTATTAATGGCCTGGACCTTTCGGTCCATCATTCTTTCCATCCTTCGGTCCATTCTGGCCTCTGACTCGGCTATCGACTTTTGCATCCAAGGCTGGATGTGGTGCAACAGCATGGCCATCTGAGCTTCTAATTTCTATACTCTGGCCATCGGGATAACGACAGCTCCTGACGATGGTGTTGACCTGGATGAGATAGGTGCCCTACTAGCTGCCTAAGAAAAGGAGACCAGGATCGTATCGGTGTGGTCTCACTTCGTCTTTTATTCCAGTGTGCTGAGGCCTGAAGGAAAGGATCAAGTCGGCGAAAAAGGGAGCAGTCGGCGCATCGCTGAGCAGTTCCGTGAAGTAGTAATATATCGCCCAATGACCCAGAGCACGATGATGTCGAAGGATAGTGCAAGACGGCAATGAACTACACCAAAGGGAGAATCACCGAGTTGATCGGCGATTCCTGCTAGTATCGCCGAATCATCCATCACAACATAGATTTTTGAAAACTATAAATACTCATTGAGAGTTATAGAGAAAAGAAGAAGATTAGACATTATCAGATTCTTAATATAATTTTAGTACTTTTAATTTTACTTTGAGTTTGGAGAGGGTTTTGAAAACATGAAGAAGAAGAAGATTTCATTTCCAAGGATTTAGACTTGGGTCTCTTGAATTCTTCAATCTTGGACTGTAACAAGACATTATTCTTCATACCCATTTGAATACAAGCTCATTTAGGTATAAATTTTTATCTCTTGATGTGTGACTAAAAACCCCCATTCTTGGGGCGTGATTTAGAAAATATGTGTTGAGATTATTGTTGGGTTTTGCTTGCTGATAGGTTAGAAGTATTTTGATAGTGATTTCACCTAGTGGTTGTGGTTTAATTTAATGGGTTTGTAGTTGCAAATACAAAACCACCCATGTGTATTTGCTCGAGAGAGAGGTGGTGAAACCAATACCGCTAGACTGATGGTTTAAAGAGTGGGTCCACATGAGGTTCAGCCCGAGAGGGTGAGCCCTAGTTCCATATCCTAACACTCAGCTCGAGAGAGTCAGTGGGATAAGGCGTAGGCTGGCCTTCATGTGGCAAATGGGTGTCCGAGAGGAACCTATTTGAAACGGGATAAGTTGCCCAAGTGGGAACTTAATTCCATCTAAAGCTTAGCCTAGTCACTATTATCTTGCAAATTTCCTATCAAAAGCATGTACCCAACGATTTAAATCAATATATCTTGCAGTCACATCCCAAGAATCCCCTCTCATTCATTGATTTCTCTGTTTTTTTTACTGTGTTAGCTACACTTGTGACAAAAACCCCATTTGATATTTGACACTTTTGTGTCACCCCCCTTTAATTTACAATGTTTCTAGTTGTTAATGTCTTTAGCTACAACTAGTTAGAACTAAATTTATTTTTCTATTAAATCTCAAAACCACTCCCTTGGGACTCGACCCCAACCCTTGGTTGGGTTATTATACTATTGTACGATCGTAGACACTTGCATTGAAAGTTGTGTCATTGATTACGTAGACATCAAAATGGCGCCGCTGCTAGGGAGTGCTGTTATTTGGGAATTCTTAGTTAGGTAAATTTTTTTATTCTTCTTAGTTTTAGCTTTACTAATCTAAATTGTTGTTTTTTTTGCTTGTTTGGAATATCAAAATATGGAAATAAGAATGGATGATCATTATGGGTACCACACGGATCACCCCCTCCTGAAACTACTAAACCTCAGGGATAACCTCCTGACATTCAAACAAATAGGGAATGAGGCAATTTAGGAAATGTGGTTGAAGTTCCAAGCAGTGGTACAACCGTGCCCATCTCATGGGATGACCTACAAAGCGCTACTGGAGTGCTTCTATAGGGGTCTTGGACCCAAAAAAAGAATATAGTTGATCAACTTTTTGCAGAGGGTATGCTACACCAGCCCTACGAAGTTGTCAAAAAAACTTTGATTGTATGGTTGAAACCAATAAGGAAGCCAAAAGGAAGTAAGAGTGGGATGCACTAGTTACTTAGATGGATGTTCTATCCAAACGAGTCATGGAGTTGGAAGTACAAGCCATGGAAAAGTAAAAGCACTTCCTCTTTTGCGAATGTAAACACGGGAAGAAACATGGGGGTGTGCAGAATGGTGAATCCATTTCAATTATTCAACAACAACTTGAAAAACAAGACAAGAAGTTGAATGAAATGAAGGCAACATTGAAATGTTGAATGAAACGTCTACCTCAAACTCTATGACTATTCAGCTACATGATGCTCAAATCACCCACTTGATGACAAGTCACTATCCACCGTTTGCCAAGGACTCGCCTAACTACACCATGGCTGACTCTGAGGATGAAGAATATTTGTGGACTTACGTCGTAACGCGACGTTAACTAAGGCACTGTTTGGGAGGCAATCTCAAACCCCTTATTATTTTTATATTTGCGTATTGGGAAAATAACGGTGTGTGGTTGGTATAGGTTGAAGTGTGAGTAGTGCCCGAAAAGTGCATGTTGACAAGAGACAGATTCAATTGGCAAGTCGCCGAAGAGGTCGGCGAACCCGACCTTATCTGCCGTTTGACTCCAAACATCTCCAAAATTGGAGACTGTAAAACTCAGCAAGCATGTGAATTTATTGGCGCATCGCCGAACTGTTGGCGATCTCGAAGGAGACTGTTGTTTAAACCCCCAAGCTTACTGGAAAGTTTTGTAAAACTCAGAGAAACAAGTGATTGCTCGGTGACATGCCGAATGACTCGGCGATCACGTCTTATATCACCGGGTCCGTAGGAATTGGACATTATTTGAGTAAAGTTAAAGCAGAGTGGCTGTGAAGTATTCGAGAAAGTGGGTTGAAAATAGGCTTGTTGGGTTACTTAGCGATGTTGTGTTGGTCTTGCTGAACCACTCAACGGCTCGCTTAACGTCCCTACCTCACCTTCTTTTTAATGCTAAAATTGTGGAAGGTCTACAACGCGAAGCAGCATATATAACTACACCCAAAGTCGCCGAAAGAACCATGCCGCCCTTACAGATGGAGCAACCGCATAGCCAGGATCACTTCTTTACCTCCTTCTCTGTTTAGCTTTAAATGGTGGGGTGAGACCCACATTTGTGTGCTTTTTTATGTTCATATGTTGTGTATATTTGGGTTGTTCTATTTTAAATTGTGTCAATACTACTTTTTTGTTGATGTTTGAGTTTATCGCTCCTCTTTAGTTTTTGTTGTAAAAAGATTTTGACCTTTCCAAAAAATGTTAATGTTTCGAAAATTTTCACCACTTCTTGTGTTGAAAGTGGCTATTCTCTTGCAAATTTAAGTTTCGGTTTCGACCAATAAGAATGACTTGAATAGTGCTCTCAATCGAACGAACATGAATGCACAGCTACAATAAGACCAAATGAATTGCCTAGACAATAAGTGAACTTTGAATCTCGTTGTGATTAGCAATTTATCAAATTGATTCTCTTGTAATGACTGTTGCACACTAGCAAAAGTTTGGAGTCTTGTTTGGCTTTAGTGTCGATGCCTTGTGTGATTAGCTTACTTTGAACCATGCCTGAATAAACCCAAAATTTGCCCCGTTAGTCTGATTGATTTAGAAAGGTGTGCTCTTGAAATGATCTTAGGCAACTTTAAAAAGTGTGAGCCAAATTTGACATATACCTCTTTTTGTGGCCTACCCGTGAGCGTGTGAAACTCTTTTGAACACCTTTGAGCCTTAGCTTTCTTTGGAAGAACCTTGATGAACCCTAGACGTTACTTGACCCACTACTTATAATCCTCTTGATTTGTGGTTTAGTGAATAGACAACTTAGGCCAAAAACCTAAGTTGGGGTGTGGTGAAAAGGAAAAGGAGAAGTCAAGAAGTGCAAGAAAAGTATCCCTTAACCCATGGTATTGCAAGACAAAATGGAAACCCCAAAAAAAAGGGATAAGGGAAAGGAAAAGGACGTTTTGAGCACACCATATCTCACGAGGATGAAGAAGTCACTGAGCCTAAATAACCATACCTTTGCACTCAGCCCCATTTCAAGCCTTGAAAAGACCTTTTTGATCTTGAGTATGCCATATCGAAAGTTGATTGAAAAATAAGGACAAACCTATGGGTGAAAATATGCATTGTGGTTCTATTTTTGAGTGTGAGCGTTGCATCTGATTCCTGAACTTGAATTGATTAACCTCTATATGTGAATATGGAATCACTCTTTATGTGAGCGCATTTAGTTACTTTTGTTGAGCTTGAACTTTCACAAGTAGCAAGTATTGCGAGCATGAGAATCTTTGGTAATGATGTGTCACAACTTGAATCTTTGAGTACACAATTGATCTTTGCATGAGTATATTGAGTCCTATTGTGTATGTTGATGATTTGGTTTTCTGTAGCACTATTTGAGACATCCTATTTGAACTGTTGAACTTGAGTTTTACTTGAGGAGAAGCAAAAGTTTAAGTTTAGGGTGTTGAGGAGTCCACAAATTGGACTCATTTACGCTATATTTTAATAGAATTTGTGTCCTCAAATGCTTATTTTATCTCAAAATCTGATAAAAACTCTTAAGTTTCAGGTATTTGAAGATTGAAGGAGAACATAGACACTACTTCACAAAAAGGAATGAAAAGGCTGAAAAGAACTAAGAAAATGAAGGCCTACGGATCGCCGTGTCCACCTGTCGAGTTGCCGAAGGATCTCACTTTGCCTTTTGTTCCAGTGTGATGTGCCCTGAAGGAAAAGATCAAGTCGGCGGAAAAGGGAGGAGTCGTCGCATCGCCGAGCAGTTCCGTGAAACAGTACTATATCGCCCAATGACCCAGAGCACGATGATGCCGAATGATGGTGCAAGACGGCAATGAACTACACCAAAGGGCAAAGCACCGAGTTAATCGGCGATTCATACTAATGTCGCCGAATGATCCCATCGCAGCACATATTTTTGAAAACTATAAATACTTGTTGAGAGTTATAAAGAAAAGAAAAAGATTAGACAGTATCAGATTCTTAATATAAATTTACTTCTTTTATTTTTTCTCTGAGTTTGGAGAGGGTTTTGAAAACTTGATGAAGAAGATGATTTCATCTCCAAGGATTTAGACTTGGGTATCTTGGATTCTTCATTCTTGGACTGTGACTAGATTTAATTCTTCATACCCATTTGAATGCAAGCTCATTTAGGTATAAATTTCTATCTCTTGATATGTGGCTAAAACTACCCATTCTTGGGGTGTGATTTAGCAAATATGTGTTGAGATTATTGTTCGATTTTGCTTGCTGATAGGTTAGATGTATTTTGGTAGTGATTTCACCTAGTGACTGTGGTTTAATTTAATGGGTTTGTAGTTGGAAATTAAAAACCACCGATGTATTTTTGATTTGCGAGAGAGAGAAGTCGTGAAACCAAGACCACTAGATTGATGGCCTAAGGAGTGGGTCGAGATAAGGTTCAGCCCGAGAGGGTGAGCCCTAGTCCCATATCCTAACACTAAGCTCGAGAGAGTGCGTGGGGTAAGGCATAGGCTGGCCTTCATATGGCAAATGGGTGTCCGAGAGGAACCAATTTGAAACGGGGTAAGTTGTTCGAGAGGGAACTTATTTCCATCTAAAACTTAACCTAGTCACTATTATCTTGCAAATTTCCTATCAAAAACATGTACCCAATGATTAAAATCAATATATCTTGCAATCACATCCCAAGAATCCCCTCTCATTCATAGATTTCTCTATTATTTTTACTGTTTTAGCTACACTTGTGACAAAACCCTTATTTGATATTTGGCACTTCTGTGTCACCCCCCTTTAATTTACAATGTTTTTAGTCTTTAATATCTTTAGCGACAACTAGTTAGAACTAATTTTATATTCCTACTAATTCTCGAAACCACTCCCTTGGGTCTCGACCCCAACCCTTGGTTGGGTTATTATACTATTACACAACCGTAGATACTTGCATTGGAAGTTGTGTCGTTGATTACGTAAACATCAAAATGGCGCCGCTGCCTGGGAGTGGTGTTAAATGGGAATTCTTTTCTAAGTAAATTTTTTGATTCTTCTTAGTTTTAGTTTACTAATCTAAATTATAGTTTTGATTTGCTTGATAGGAATATTAAAGCACGGAAATAAGAATGGATGATCATTACGGGTACCACACGGATCACCCCCTTCTGAAACTACTAAACCTCAGGGACAACCTCCTGACATTCAAACAAATAGGGAATGAGACAATTCAGGAAATGTGGCTGAAGTTTCAAGCAGTGCTACAACCGTGCCCATCTCATAGGATAACCGACAAGGCGCTACTGGAGTTCTTCTATAGGGGTCTTTGACCCGAAAATAGAAGTATAGCGGATCAACTTTCCACAGGGGGTATGCTACACCAGCCCTACGAAGTCGTCGCAAAAAACCTGGATGGTATGGTTGAAATCAATAAGGAAGCCAAAAGGACGCAAGAGTGGGATGCACTAGTTACTCAGATAAATGCTCTATCCAAATGAGTCATGGAGTTAGAAGTACAAGCCATGGAAAAGGAAAAGCACTTACTCCTTTGCGAATGTAAACACGGGAAGAACCATGGGGGTGTGCAGAATGATGATGCCCTTTCACATATTCAACAACAACTTGAAAAACAAGACAAAAAGTTTAATCAGATGAAGGACAACATTGAAATGTTGAATGAAACGTCTACCTAAAATCCATGACTATTCAGCTGCAGGATGCTCAAATCACCCACTTAATGAGACGTCGCTATCCACCGTTCGCCGAGGACTCACCTAACTACACCATGGCTGACTCCGAGGATGAAGAATAGTTATGGACTTCAGTCATGCCGCGACGTTTATTAAGGTTCTATTTGGGAGGCAACCCAAAACCACTTATTATTTTTATATTTGCGTATTGATAAAATAATGGTGTGTTGTTGGTATAGGTTGAAGTGTGAGAAGTGTGCGAAAAGTGCAAGGTGACAAGCAACAAATTTAATAGGTAAGTCACCAAAATTGGAGACTATAAAACTCGGTGAGCTGTGAAATTATTGGTGCATCGCCGATGCTGTTGGCGATCTCGATGGAGACCGTTGTTTGAACCCCTAAGCTTACTGGAAAGTTCTGTAAAATTCGGTGAAATAAGTGAATTCTTTGTGACATGCCGAATGACTCGGTGATCACGTCGGATATCACCGGGTGTGTAGAAAATGGACAACCTTTGAGTAAAGTTGAACCAGGGTGGCTGTGAAGTATTCGAGAAAGTGTATGGAAAATAGGTGTGTTGGGTTGCTTAGCGATGCTGTGTAGGGCTCGCTGAACCATCCAATAGCTCGCGTAACATCCCCACCTCACCTTCTTTTTAATGTTAAAATTGTGGAAGGTCTACAACCCGAAGTAACATATATAACTACACCCAAATTCACCGGAAAAACCATGCCGCCCAGACAGATTGAGCAATGGCATAGCCAGGATCACTTCTTTACCTTCTTCTCTGTTTACCTTTAATTTACATTCTGGATATTTTGTTTATTGCATTTGAGGACAAATTTCTTTTATTTGTGGTGGGGTGAGACTCACCGTTGTATGCTGTTTAATGTTCGTATGTTGTGTATATTTGGGTTGTTTGGTTTTAAATTGTGTCAATACTGCTTTTTTGTGGATGTTTGAGATTTTGGCTCCTCTTTAGTTTTTATTGTAAAAAGATTTTGACCCTTCCGAAAAATTTTAATATTTCGAAAAATTTTGCCACCTCATGTGTTGAAAGTGATTGTTCTCTTGCAAATTTAAGTCTCGGTTTCGATCAATACTGATGAGTTGAATAGTGCTCTATATCGAACGAACATGAATGTACGGCTATGATGAGACCAAATGAAGTTGCATAGACAATATGTGAACTCTTTGCATCTCATTGTTATTAGCAATTTATCGAATTGATTCTCTTGTAATGACCGTTGCACACTAGCAAAAGTGTGGAGTCTTGTTTGACTTAAGTGTCGATGCCTTATGTGATTAGCTTACTTTGAACCATGCCTGAATAAACCCAGAATTTGCCCCGTTAGTCTGATTGATTTAAAAAAGTGTGCTCTTGAAATGATCTTAGGCTCCTTTAAAGAGTGCAAGCTAAATTTGACATATACCTCTTTTGTGGCCTACTCGTTAGCGTGTGGAACTCTTTTGAACACCCTTTAAGCCTTAACTTTCTTTGGAAGAACCTTGATGAACCCTAGACCTTACTTGACCCACGACCTATAATCCTCTTGATTTGTGGTTTAGTGAATAGCCAACTTAGGCCAAAAGCCTAAGTTGGTGGTGTGGTGAAAAGCAAAAGGAGAAGTGAAGAATTGCAAGAAAAGTATCCCTTAACCAATATATTGCAAGACAAAATTAAACCCCC